>BPLR01013316.1:0-18878 GCA_021605095.1 Caerostris extrusa | reverse complement strand
AATTCGAAATTTTAGTTTTGTTTTAATGTTTATCCTTGTTTATTCTCGTTCACAGTTTTATTTTGTTTTTACAACTCAACTTTTTTTTTGATTCTTTCAATGGAACCGATTCTGTCATTGGAATACACAGTCGTTTGATTGATATGCAATATTAAAAAAGATTCCCGTTTTAGTTCAGAATGCTGTTTGTGATAGAAAAATGCTTAAAATTGATTGATCCAAATTTTCAAGCATATAAGAATATTAAGTAAAGAACAAAAAAATCTACAATTTAATTATTAACGTTGGCAACAAGGCTGCATTATCAAATGATAGATTTTCCAAGAAATAGAAATTAGTAAATGTAGAAATCACTCTATATATCTATCTCTAAACATTTTGATAGATATATGCGCATTTGAATAGGGTTATTACCTTCAAAGATGTTCTATTAGAAGTTAAAGACTACCTCCTGTTACAGAGATGTTGAAGGTCTTTCTCTGCTAACATCGTGAGAGACACGAATTCTCAAGAGATATCTTCAAGATTCCGAAAAGAGTTTTCTCTAAGGATTCGTCAATTGTTTGTGATTGAGAAAAAAGTCCCCTCGGTACTCATTTAAGATATTCACAAGAAATTAGGAAAAACAGTTCTTTTTGTCTCCACCTATTTCCCCAATATACAAAGTTGAAATGGCTACATTAAAAGGTAGGTGGTGAAATCAATTGTATAATGACGTATACAATTGCTTTGATGATATGCATATAAGGGTACTGTATTCCGTTGATAATAAATGTGTAAATTATGGCTGTTGATATATATTTTTCAACTGTAGATTCTTTTTTTTTTTCATTTTTATGCATTGAAAATAATACATTCAAATATTTATAATTTTTATTTATTTACATTAAAAGGAGATGAAATGGTGTATAATGATGCATACATTTGCTTTGATGATGTATATAAATTTATTTCATTCTATTGTTATTAAAAAAATAAGCAAATTATGGCTGTTATTCAATTCCTTCTATTAGCTCACACTCTCTCCTACATATATCTTGTTCAAATTTTCCATCGTTCATAAAATGCTTTTATTCATCCACTCAAGTTCAATTACATTTTGAACTTGTAGTGGATGACACTTGATATTAATACAGTTTTTTCAAATATTAATTCATTGATTAAATTTAATTAATTAATTAATTTTTTATTTAAGTTGCATGTATCTAATAATAGAGGGCGCCAAATGTATGAAGAAGCATGAGGAATATTTATAAAGAACTTTCAGCAATATATAATTTTAAAAAAGTAGAATTGACTATAAAATTTTTTTTTATATTACTTGTTATATATTATTTATTTGTATGTTCCTTTTTATTCATGTACTGTAAATAATATATTCAAATATTCATCATTTCTATTTTAAATAAATAGAAATGATGAATATTGAATATATTTTACATTAAAAAATAGATGAAATGAAAATATGCTAATTGTATTTCGTTGCATTCGAAAGCTCTGATGATATGCATAATGGTATTGTATTCTGTTGTTAATAAATGTGCAAGTTTTGGCTATTATTATATATTATTTAATTGTAGATTCTTTTTTTATTCATATACTGAACATAATTCATTCAAATACTAATCATTACTATTTATTCGAAGTCATTGTCTGTGCTGTTGAAATTAAATTATTGTTAATAATAGTTAGTATTAAAGTGTATTTAAAGAAGCAGATAATTATTATTATTATCCTAAAACTGAGAATTTTTTATTTATATTGATGTTAATATTAATATTTCTTTTTAAAACATAATAATATGGTTGTTTTTAAATAATTTCAAATTTTTTATATTTAACGAAATAAACTTTTAATACAGTTAGTTTAAAAAATAAAAAAAAAAAAATAACCGTTGTAAAATGCATAACATGAAATTAAATTTATTTGGGACGATTTGTAAAATTTTAATGAACAGAATCTTTATAAATATTCTGTACCTAAAATGGTATATGCATTCTATTTTTAAAAATAATCAATTGGAATAGAATTAATTATATTATAATCAATTTAGTATATGTATTCTAAAAGATGATACTATAGTCTTTTAATTGCATTTTATTTTGTAGAATTAATATCTGAACTCCTAAACTTAATAAATTGATGAAACGGTCTGTTTTATTATAAAATATTTAGAATATTTCTAATAGCCCATGTCCTAACTATAAAACTTTATCTATTAAACTAATCTTTATCCCAGATGCTGGAATGCAGAAAATTGTTTTACTAACTACCACTTATAAGTTTTCCAAAATTAAAATGACTTGATTTAAACTATTTTTGTATTTTCGACATACTTTTACCTGCTTCTTTATTGACACCATAACGTCACATTTTTTAAAAAAAAGAAAATTCCATTTATGTTTGATTAAATCTTTTATATAAAAAAAGTAAACAAAAAAATAATTTTGAAGCCACGAAAATACTTTATTGAATCACTTAAAGTTAGTCTGGGATTATTTAATTTTTTTTTTAACTTGTAAGAGTTTTGTTTTCATTTTTTTATTCTTTTTCACCTTTTTTATTTGTTTGCAACTCAACTTTTTTTTTTTTTTTACTATGCAAACGATTCGTGGAATGGAATACACAGTCATTGATTGACACAATATTAAAAAAAAAATTTCCGTTTTTAGTTCAGAATGCTATTTGTGAAAGAAAAAATTCATAAAATGATTAATCCAAATTTTCAAGCATAAAAGAAACTGAAAAACAAAAAAAAATCCCACAATTTGGTTACTAAAGTTGGCAATAAGGCTGCATTTTGGAAATGATCGATTTTCAAAGAAGAGAAATTTGAAATTTAGAAATAACTCTCACCATATATATCTCTCTATGTCTCTAAATATTTTTATAGATATGCACTTGAGGAATTAGAATATGGCTATTACCTACAAAGAAAATTCTTTTAAGAGTTTAAGACTACTTCAGTTAAGAGACGTTGAAGGTCTTTCTCTGCTAACATAGTGACAGACAAGAATTCTCAGAAAGTCTTTAAGATTCTTAAGAAGATTGTTTTTAAATATTTTCTTTTTTTAATCTCTTTCCTAGTTTATTTTTGCAATTCAGCTCTTCTGGTTTATGCAAACGATTCGTGCAATGGAATACACTGTCATTGATTGACACAATATTTAAAAAAGTTTTCCGTTTTAGTTCAGATTGCTGTTTGTGAAAGAAAAAAATTGTAACATTGATTGATCCAAATATTCAAGTATAAATGGCAATCAAGTAAAAAACAAAAGTCTACAATTTGATTACTAAAGTTAGCAACAAGGCTGCATTTTTAAATGATCGATTTTCAAGAAGATAGATTAGAAAATGTAGAAATAACTCTCTGTATAAATATTTTAGCAAATATATGCTGATTTGAATAGGGTTATTACTTTAAAAGAAATTTCTATTAAGAGTTTTAAGACTACCTCTGTTAAGAGATGTTGAATGTCTTTCTCTGCTAACATCCTGACAGACATGAATTCTCAAGAGATGTCTTTTTAAAGGTTCGGAAAGAGTTTGTCTCTAAGGATTCGTCAATTGTTTGTGATTGCAAAGTCCCACTCTGTACCCACTTAAGATATTCACAAGAAAATTGGACAACCAGTTCCTCTTTTTCTTCTTTCACTGTTTTATTCTCCAATATACAAAATTGAAATGGCTACATTCAATTTTGAAGATAGAATGAAATGCCAAGTTTATTTAATTATATAGTGATGTATACAATTGCTTTGATGATATATATAATGGTATTGTATTCTATTGTTAATAAACTCGCAAGGATTAATGTTGTTATTGTACATTATTTAATTGTAAATTCTTTTTTTTTTTATTCCTGTAATGAAAAAAATATTAAATATTTTATCATTTCTATTTATTGACATTAAAAGGCAGATGAAATGAGAAAGTATTCTAAATGCACAATTACCATACAATCTGATGATGTGCATTATGTATTGTATTATGTTGTTAATAAACATTAAGTTATGACTTATTATATATTATTTAATTGTAAATTCGTTTTATATTTATGTACTGAAAATAATACATTCAAATATTTATATTTTCTATTAATTTTATTAACATTAAATGGCGAATAAAATGATAGTGTTTTTAATTGTATAAAGGTGCATACAATTGCTTTCATGATATGCATAATACTATTGTATTTGTTAATAAATGTGCAAGTTATGGTTGTTATTATATATTATTTAATTGTAGATTCTTTTTATTTACGTACTAAAAATGATGTATTCACATATTTATAATTTTCTTTTTATTCATAGTTAGTGTTTGGGAGGTAGAAATTAATTTATTGATATTCAGTCTTCAGTAGTGTATCAAAGTCTTAAAAGAGGCAAATATTCATTATTATAATGCTAAAACTCAGGAATGTTTTTATTTATATTGAGGGTAATATCAATATGTGTTTGCGAAATGTAATGATCTGGTTGATTTTAAATAATTTCATATTTTCTTACATATAACAAAATAAACTTTTGTTTTAGTGCAGTTAATTTAAAAATTGTTGAAAATAAGAAAAATAGTTTTTATAAAAAAAAAAAAAAAATAAATTAAATTTATTAGAACGGTTGTAAACTTTTTATGTTGAAGAATCATATAAATATTCTATACATAAAATGGAATATGCATTCTATTTTATAGATAATCAATTTTGAATAGAATGAATTATATTATATAATATTCAATTTAGAATGTATTTCTAAAGAATGATTCTATAGTCATTTAATTTTTCATTTCATTTTTGTAAAATTAATATCCAGAACTCGTAAAGCTTAATAAATTGGCAAAAACCAATTGGTTTATTATAGAATATTTAGAATATTACTAATAGCCCATACACTATCTGTAAAACTTTATCCATTAAACTAATCATTATACCAGATGCTGCAATGCAGAAAATTGTTTCTTCTAACAACCACTTATAAATTTTGAAAATTAAAATGACTTGATTAAAACTTATTTTTGTATTTCTGCTTTTTCCTGCTTCTTTATTGACGCCATCGCCTCAAAACGTTTTTCAAGAAAAGTTCCATTTATGGTTTGGTTAAAATCTTTTATATAAAGAACGTTCAACAGGAAATAAATAATTTTGAAGACAAGAAAATACTTTTTGAAAATCACTTAAAATTCGTCTGGGAAAATTAATTTTCTTTTACGGTATAAATTTTGTTTTAATATTTCCTTTTTTTTATTCTCTTTTACAGTTTTATTTTTGTGCAACTCAACTTTTTTTGGTCATGCAAACGATTCGTGTAATGGAATACAGTCATTGATAGATATAACATAATAGTTCAGAAGGCTATTTGTGAAAGCAAAAAAAAATCATAACACATTGATTGATCCACATTTTCAAACATAAAAAAGAAAATGAAGTAAAAATTAAAAAAAAATCTACAGTTTGTTTACTAAAGTTGGCAACGAGGCTGAATTTTGAAAATGAATGATCGATTTTACAAAAAGAGAAGTTTGAAATTTAGAAATAACTCTCTCTATCTCTATCTCTCTAAACATTTTGATAGAGTTTTACAAATTAGAATAGGGTTATTGCCTTTAAAGGAAGATCTATTTGGAGTTTAAGACTGCCTCGGTTAAGAGATGTTGAAGGTCTTTTTCTGCTATCGTCATGATAGAAACGAATTCCCGAATTTGATCTAAGGATTCGTCAATTGTCTGTGATTGTGATGAAGTGTCATTTGGTACTCATTTAAGATATTCACAAGAAAATGGATAACCCATTCTTTCACCTCACCTATTCCCTAATATACAAAGTTGAAATGGCTACATTAAAACTTAGATGAAATGCAAAGTATTCTAATTGTATAATGATGCATACAATTGCTTTGATGATGTACATAATGGTATTGTATTCTTCTCATAATAAATGTGCAAATTATGGCTGTTATTATAAACTATTTAACTGCAGATTGTTTTTTTTATTTAAGTACGGGAAAATAATTTATTCTAATATTTATTCTGTCTATTTACTTACATTATATTCGACGAAATGATAGTATTCTAATTGTATAATGATGCATACGATTGTTTTGATGATGTACGTATTGTATTCTTTTAATAATAAATGATATGGTATTGTATTCTTTTAATAATAAATGATATGGTATTGTATTCTTTTTAATAATAAATGATATGGTATTGTATTCTTTTAATAATAAATGTGCAAGTTATAGTTATTATTATATATTATTTAATTATAGATTCTTTTTTTTATTCATTTACTGAAAATAATATGTTCAAATACTTATAATTTCTATTTATACAGAGTCATTGTCTATGCTTTTAAAATTAAGTTATTGTTGATTAAATTAATGAATGAAAATAATGATTAATTAATTTATTGTTGATTATTTAGTCTTTATTAAAGTGTATTCAAAGTCATGAAAGAGGGTAATATTCATTATTATAATGCTAAAACACAGGAGTTTTTAATTGTATTGATGTTAATATTAATATTTATTTCTGAAACATAATAATCTGGTTGTTTTTAAATAATTTCATATTTTTTACATTTACATTATCATTCACTTTCTTACATTTTTAGCATTTAGTTTAAAAACTGTTAAAAAATAAAATCTATTACCATTATAGAAAATTCATCAACATAAAATGAAATTTATTGGGACGACTGTAAATATTTTATATACTGAATCTCCATAAGCATTCTGTACATAAAATGGAATGTGTATTCTATTTTATAGATAATCAACTCGAATAAAATTAATTATATTATAATCAATTTAGAATGTGTATTCTAAAGAATGATTCTATAGTCATTTAATTGCATTTCCTTTTGTAAAATAAATATCTGAACTCGTAAAACTTAATAAATTGACAAATTCGTCTGTTTTATTATAGAATATTTAGAATATTTCTAATAGCCCATGCCTAACTATAAAGCTTTATCTAAACTAATAGTTATCCGAGATGCTGTAATGCAGAAAATTATTTCTTCTAACTACCATTTATAAGTTTAGAAAATTAAAATGACTTAATTAAAACTATTTTTGTATTTTTGACATGCTTTTACATAAATACTTTTATTGACGCCATCGCGTCACATTTTTTTAAAAGAAAATTCCATTATGTTTGATTAAATCTTTTTATATAAAAAAAAGTAAACAAAAAGAAATAATTTTGTAGACAGGAAAATACTTTATTGAATCACTTAAAATTCCTCTTGGAAAAGTTAATTTTTCTTTTTTGACTTGTAGAAGTTTTGTTTTAATTTTCTCTTTTTTAAACTCTTTCAAAGTTTTTTTTTTTTTTTTTTGCAGCTCAACTCTTTTTGGTCTTGCAAACGATTCGTGGAATGGAATACACATTGATTGATACAATATTAAAAAAAGTTTCTTGTTTTATTTCAGAATGTTGTTTGTGAAAGAAAAGAATGATAACATTGATTGCTCCAAATTTTCAAGCATTAAAGAAAATCAAATAAAAAAATCCTCAATTAGGTTACTAAAGTTGGCAAGAAGGCTGCATTTTGGAAATGATCGATTTTCCAAAAAAGAGAAATTCGAAAATTTGGAAATAACTCTCTCTATATATCTCTAAACATTTTGATAGATGTATGCTGATTAGAATAGGGTTATTACTTTTAAGGAAGTTCTATTAGGAGTTTAAGACTACCTCTGTTAAGAGATGTTGAAGGTCTTTCTCTGCTGAGATCGTGAGAGACACTAATTCTCAAGAGAGAAGTTCTTAAGGTTCGGAAAAGAGTTGGTCTCTAAGGATTCGTCAATTGTTTGTGATTGGGAAGAAGTCCCATTCTGTACCCCTTAAGATATTCAAAAGAAAATTGGATTCTTTCACTCTACCTATTCCTAATATACAAAGTTGAAATGGTTTACATTAAAACTTAGATGAAAATGCAAAAACATTCTAATTGTATAATAATGCATACAATTGCTTTGATGATATGCAAAAAAGGTATTGTATTCCGTTATTAACAAATGTGCAAGTTACGGCTGTTATCATATATTATTTAATTGTAGATTATTTTTTATTCATGTACTGAAAATAATATATTCAAATATCTGTTATTTCTATTTAATTATATTAAAAGGTTGATGCAATGAAAGTATTCTCATTTTATAAAGATGCATGCAATTGCTCTGATGATATACATGGATAATGGTATTGCATTCTGTTGCTTGTTTTTTGTTCTTGCTCATCCCTAACTATAAAACATTATCTATTAAACTAATCATTATACCAGATGCTGCAATGCAGAAAATTGTTTCTTCTAACTACCACTTATAAGTTTTGAAAATTAAAATGACTTGGTTAAAACTATTTTTGTATTTTTTGACATTCTCTACCTGCTCCTTTGTTGATGCCATTGCGTCACATTTTTAAAAAAGGAAATTCCATTCATATTTGATGAAATCTTTTATATAAAAAATAGTCAACAAGAAAGAAATAATTTTGAAGACATGTAAAAACTTTTTATTGAATTCCTTAAAATTCGTCTTGGGAAAATTTAATTTTTTATTAATTTGTAGAAGTTTTGTTTTAATTTGCTCTCTTTTTATTCTTTTTTTTCGCGGTTTTATTCTTCTGCAAGTCAACTTTATTTTGGTTTAAGAAACTAATTCGTACAACTAAATACAGACCCATTGATTGATGCAATATTAAAAGTCTTCTGTCGGAAAAAAAAATAAAGCTGCTTGGAAAAAAAAATATCATAAGTTGGATGCATCCAAATTTTCACGCATAAAGAAAATCAAGTAAAATAGATCTATATTTTGAGCATTAATGTTGGCAACAAGGCTGCATTTTGGAATAAATCGATTTTCCAAGAAAGAGAAATTAGAAAATTTAGAAATAACTCTCTATATATATCTCTATAAACATTTTGATAGAAATATGTGGATTTTAATGTGGTTATTATTTTCAAAAGAAAGTTCTATTAGGATTTTAAGATCACCTCTGTTAAGAGTTGTTGAAGGTCTTTCTCTGCAAACATCGTGAGAGACACGAATTCTCAAGAGATGTCTTCAAAGTTCCGTTAAGAGTTTCCTCTAAGGATTCGTCAATTGTTTGGGATTGCGAAGAAGACTCAGTACCCACTTACAATATTCACAAGAAATTAGGACAGCCAGTTCTTTTTCTCCACCTATTTTCCCAATATACAAAATTGAAATGGCTACATTAAAATGTAAATGAAATGAATTGTATAATGTACACAATTGCTTTGATGATGTATGTAAGAGCATTGTATTCTGTTGTGAATAAAGGTGCAAGTTATGGCTGTTATTATATATTGTTTAATTGTAGAGTCTTTTTATTTATATGCGGATAATAATGTATTCAAATATTTATCATTTCTGTTTATTTACACTAAAAGATAGATGAAATGAAAGTATTCTAATTGTATATTGATGCATACAATAAGTCTGATTATATGCATAATTACGTATTCTGTATTAATATATGTCCTAGTTATGGTTGTTACTATATGTTATTTAGTTTTAAATTTATTTTTATATTCCCGTGCTGAAAATAATACATTAACACAAATACTTATCATTTCTTTTTTATTCATAATCATTGTCTATGCTATACAAATTAATTTATTGCTAATTGTAGTCTTTATTAAAGTGTATTGAAAATCATAAAAGAATCAAATATTCATTATTATTATGATAAACATTTCATTTTGATTCAATATTATTATAATTTTTTATTTATATTGATGTTAATATAATTATTTGTTTCTGAAACAAAAAATCTGATTGTTTTTAAATAATTTCAAATTTTATTACGTTTAACGAAATGAACCTTATTTTTAGTAAAGTTAGTTTAAAAATTGTTAAAAATAAAAAAAAAAAACAATTGTCATTATAAAAAAGCATATAAAATAACATAAAATTAAATTAAAAATCTTTATAAACATTCTGTATGTAAAATAGAATATGTATTCTATTTTATAGATAGTCAATTCGAATAGAATTAATTATATATCCTATAATGAATTTAGAATATGTATGCTAAAGAATGATTCTATATTCGTTTAATTGCATTTCATTTTGAAAAATTAATATCTGAACTCGTAAACATAATAAATTGACAAAAACATCTGTTTTATTATAGAATATTTCTAATAGCTCATTCACTATCTTTAAAACTTTTTCTATTAAACTAATCTTTATCCCAGATGCTGCAATGCCGAAAATGGTTTCTGCTAACAACCACTTATAAATCTGGATAATTAAAATGACTTCATTAAAACTATTTTTGTATTTTTGACATACTTTTACCTGCTTCTTTATTGGCGCCATCACATCAAAACCATTTTTTACAATAAAGTTCCATTTATGGTTTGCTTAAATGTGTTATTTTCAAAAAAGTCAACACAAAAGAAGTAATTTTGAAGACATATGAAAATACTTTATTAAATCGCTTAATTTCATCTTGGGAAATTTTATTTTTTCTTGTAGAAGTTTTGTTTTATTGCAACTCAACTTTTTTCAATTTGTGGAATAGAAACGATTCGTGGAATAGAAATACATTGCCATTGATTGACACAATATTAAAAAAGGTTTCCCGTTTTAGTTCAGAATGCTGTTCGTGAAAAGAAAAAAAATCATAACATTGATTGATCCAAATATTCAAGTAAAAAAACTAAAAGTCTACAATTTGATTACTAACGTTGGCAACAAGGCTGCATTATGGAAATGATTAGAAAATTTAGAAATGACTCTCTATGTATCATTATAAACATTTTGATAAATATATGCAGATCATAATAGGGTTATTACTTTCAAATAAAGTTCTAATAGGAGTTTAAGACTACTTCTGTTAAGAGATGTTGAAGGTTTTCTCTGCTAACATCCTGACAGACATGAATTCTCAAGAGAAGTCCTTAAAGTACCGAAAAGAGTTTCCTCGAAGGATTCGCCAATTGTTTGGGAATGCGAAGAAGTCCCACTCGGTATCCAGTAAAGGTATTCACAAGAAATTAGGACAACTTGTTCTTTCTCTCCACCTATTCCCTAATATACAAAGTTGAAATGGCTACTTTGCAAGATGGATGAAATGTAAACTATTCTAATTATATAATGATGTAAACAATTGCTTTAATGATGAATATAACGGGATTGTATTCTATTGTTCATAAATGTGGCTGATGTAGGTATAACTGTTACTGTATATTATTTAATTGCAGGTATATTTTTTATTCATGTACTCTTTTTTTTTTTTTTTGGTCCAATGCAGCTGGCAAACACTTAGACAGTTTGGTCTTGGATGCCTTAAGGTAAGCGCTGCAAAGACGTTACTCTTTTGCATTACCCAGGGGCGCGTGTAACTTGAAGATAAGCCACGGACGCGGAGTAACAATGACCCCGCGACGCTCTACGATCCTATTAGGACCGGGACCTACGGTTTAAAGTGGATTCCAAACTACTACAAACATCCATGTCTCCGCCGGGACTCGAACCCGAAACCTGTGGTACAGGGCGTCAGAGCGCTAGCCCCTCGGCCATTCAGGCCTCTATTCAAGCACTATAACAAATATATTCAAATACTTATAATTCCTATTTATTCAAAGTCATTGTCTGAGCCGTTCAAATAATTGTTACTAGTAATGGGCATTCAAACTCAAGAAAGAGGCAAATATGTCTTTTTTTTTCTTATCCTACTGGGTAGACAGCAACAACTAGATTAACTCCAAAACACCATGTGATCTCATGGATGGAGGGGAAAGGGACAGCTTCTTTGATGGAGCACCCATAAGTAGAAGTCGGACTTGGCTTTGTGACGATGACTTTTTACGGGGTAGGGTTGGCAGCCCTACCACCCAACAGTTATATTAGGACGGAACGTACGACTTAAAGTGGATTCTGAACCACTACAAAAAAATCCATGGCCCTGCCAGAACTCGAATTCGAAACCTGTAACACCGAGCACCAGAGCACCAGTCACTCGACCATGAGGATCAGATGCAAATATTTATTATTATAATACTAAAATCTAACATTTTTGATTTATATTTATATTAATATTTCTTTCTGAAACATAATAATATGGTTGATTTTAAATAATTTCAAATTATCTTATATCTAACGAAATAAAATTTTTTTTAGTACGGCTAGTTTAAAAAATGTTAGAAAACATGCCATACGAAAATGCATAAACAAATTAAATTTATTGGGACGGTAGTAAATATTTTATGCGCAGAATCTTTATAAACATTCTGTTCATAAAATGGAATAGGTATTCTATTTGATGGAGAGTTAATTAGAATAAAATTAATTTATTATAACCAATTTGGAATATGTGTTCTACAGAATGATTCTATAATGTTTTAATTGTGTTTCATTTTACAAAATTAATTTCATTGGGATGGTTGTAAATATTTTAATACAGAGTTGTAAATATTTTAATACAGAGTTGTAAATATTGTAAATATTTTAATACAGAGTTGTAAATATTTTATTTACAGTGTCTTTATAAATATTCTGTACATAAAATAGAATATGTATTCAATTTTATAAAGAAATTAATTAGGTAGAATTAATTATATTATAATCAATTCAGAATGTGTGTTCTACGGAAGGATTCTATAGTCTTTTAATTGCATTTCATTTTATAAAATAAATGACGATCTAATAACGATATTTTTATGCGTTCTTAATATTTTGGTAATGATTTCTGATTTAATTGTTGTACTATTATTTGGCGAATGTCTTGATGTAAATGGATTCAGCTCAAATTTTGCAGTATGAAACAGCAATTATAGAATATTTCACTCTGTGATAAATTATATACATGGCGAAATCCTTTATCCTTCAAAGATGACTTCTTATAAACTTTCAACAAAAGTTTGATAAAAATTTTGTGATAATATTTGGAATAAGTAATTTGGCA
This sequence comes from Caerostris extrusa, assembly GCA_021605095.1. Lineage (NCBI taxonomy): Eukaryota > Metazoa > Arthropoda > Arachnida > Araneae > Araneidae > Caerostris > Caerostris extrusa. The sequence continues at coordinate 5,936 of BPLR01013316.1, read as the reverse complement.
ATGTGAAAACTTCAGAAAAAAGACTGTCAAAGGAAAAAGATAGAATAAATTTAAAAACTTTTCCCCATCATGGTGACAATAACAATGGGCACTTTAAAAAAATTTAACACATAAACTACAGAAGTTTGTCTGGAAATTCCAAAGTTTGCCTCCCAATTCTGTCCCCAAAATAACACAGTTATCTGCGAGCAGGCAGTGCCGATAAGAACAAATATGTGGATTGAGATTGTGTCTCTGTTTTACTCCAGACTCTCTCGTGCCTGCCAGAAGTTTTCCGCGAGACGTCAGCTCGTAAATCATCCAGTTTTTCAACTTCTTTTCCTAAGCTCTTCTCCTGGAGAGGAAGAAAAATATCGACAGACTCCTGGATCCTGAGACTTAAGGAGTCGCTTGATTGAGCTCCCTTTTGTCGATCTATTGATCAAAGGAGTCGCTGGTCCGCAAACATGTGCTGAACCGTGCACCTGAGGTTATGAAGCAAATGGAGGCTTTTGTGTTATTGCTGTAGATTCCACGGCTTGTTTATTGAGATGGTGTTGTCAGTGATATACCTGATAGTTAAATGTACCAACATCCCTGGTATTGGATATTTTATATCTCAGTTTATAACAGCACAGTTTATTGGGGAAGCGATTTTAAAAAATCACTAAAAAGTAATGGTTTATTTATCTAGGTTATTTACTGTATGCTAGCATCCATGTTATTGGATAGTTTTAATCTCCGTTTATAACAATTTAGCATTGCAGTTCGTTTATTGCGGAAACAGTTTTGTAAGTTACTTTAAAATAATAATATATTTATCAAAGCTATTTACTGAATGCTAGCATCCGAGTTATTGGATAGTTTTAATCTTCCTTTATAACTGCATAGTTTATTGTGGAAACAGTTATGTAAATCACTATAAAGTAATGGTATATTTATAACTGTTATTTACTAAATTTGGATTAATGTGCACATAAAAATATATTAAAATATACTAACTAGACTGACGTTCGGTGTCACAAGTTTCGTATAGGTTTAGTATATGCCTTTTAAGTGAAGTTTCGCTGTGTTTCGATTACATGACAGGAAAAAATCATGAAGATTTACATGTTTTATTTATTATAATGTTTCTAAAATATTTGTTTTTTTAAGAGTAGAAAAATAAAATATTTTTCAATGTGTGTCCAAGATTAGGTAAACATCCAGTTTAAGGGCGAAGACGGATGAATCGATTATTTCTTAGAGCTGGTAGTCAGACAGATGCGGTACACAGAATTAAGTAACAGTAATGAGGTTGCCTGAATGGTTGAGTGTCTAGCTCTATGAAGAAATATTGCCACAGGTTTCGGGTTCGAGTCCTGACGATGCCATGGAGGCTTATAATGATTCGGAATCCACTTTAAACCGTAGGTCCTGATCTACCATAACTGTAAAGCTTTTTGCGTAGGGCTGACAACCCTACCAAAACATCTCATGTTTTGAAATCTGCCAACAGGCACATGGCCTTCGCCCTTCATGGGGCTGTTGCGCCATTGAAGAAAGGAGAATATACTAAAAGTCCTATCATTGGACTGAATGTTTTTTTTTGTTTTGAAGCACAATAGTTATTATTTGTTACAGACATGGAAGTTATTACTGATATGATTTTTATCATGGCTAAAAATACTAATATAATACTATTGGATATTGTTTGATTTTTAAAAGAAAGAATAATTTCAGTTACAGTGTGCAAGTTATTACTGGTAATTGTACAGTTCAAGAGCGGTCTGTGAGTCCTGGCCTCAGTTTTAGTGCTGCGATTTTCGGCAGTTGTATACATTGGCTCTGAAGTTAATTCCGAAGGGATTTATTTAGGATCTGCGTTATGCGGAAGAGTTGCAAAAGGTTCTAGACAAAGTTGGAAGCGATTTTATAGAAGAAGACGATTGTGAAGAAGATTTTGTCTGCGCAAGTTCCCATTCAACAGACTTGGAAATTTCTTCAGACGATAATGATTTCTTTGACTCAGAAACGACTATTGCATTTTACTACAGAGTCAAAGGTGGTGTGGATGCAATGGATGAGAATTGCTATGTTCATTCATGCAACAGGCCATGACTCTCTTTGGCCTCTTTTATACCTGTATAGTTTGAACTTACCAAAGCTTCTTCTTCCACTCTGTTAGCTTCAGAGGTTCATTCCATGACTTTAGCCAGAGTGAATACCGCTTGCAGGTCGCCACCAATACATGCATGGTACGCCGCTAAACGTCTTGGTATGTCCTTGCAGTGCTCCTGTCCTAGACCTGCTCAAACGGCTTTAGCTAGACTAAAGACTGGCCACACTAAGAGTTTGACCTTCAATGGAGACGAGAAGACGTTTACCCTTTGTCATTGTTCTTCCATCGCGTCTCCCGCTCATCTCATCGATTGTATTGGTGCCTCTGTGAAGCAACTGTTGAATGAGGGGAGGGCAGTTTACAATCTATTGAGGCAGCATGATCTACTGGACTTGGTTTAGGATTCTAAATCAAGGGTTAGCAACAACAACAACAACAAAACACACCTGTCTAGTAGATATGAGCACAATACACATATATTTTGTACCAAACCTATTCCCATAACCCTGTTATAAAGCCAGGACGGTATTTTTGAAAAGATTAGCGAGAGATTTTATCTTACCATTACTACGTAAAAGAGTTAAGAATCCAAAAATAAATCGAGAACTGAGCCTGATGATAAAACGGATTTTATTAAAAGAGATGCAGTCTTAGAATGGGGAGCAATGCATAGAAGAAACAAAATTATAATCAAGGAAAACATGTTAGCTCTACGTTCTCTTCTACGTTCATCTTCTATCTACGGTTTGTCACTCTACGGTCATCTTCTGTCTCTGGGGCTTAACAGACCGGGACCTACAACATGTTCGCTTGTGCCACCCAAACAAGAAAAGAAAGACCGAATTTTTGTGTTCATCTTGCCAAAACCCTGTTTGTTTGGGATGCATACAAAAATGTAAGGAAATCTGACGTGGACGAACGAAGACGTGGACTTAATTGTTTACTTCCCCGAAATCTGTGAGAAACAGATATTTCTGATAGTATCGAAATCTTTCTGTATTGTGTTATATTAAAATTTCTCCAATTCAAATTTAGTTTACACATTAAATAAATAAAATACAATAATTAATACATAACAAATCCATTTTTATTAATTCCATTTTTAATAAAATTTACTACAGCTTATTATTTCTTTCGAAAAAATCTAAGGCTCTGGTAAAAGTTTATCAGAAAAGTTTTATTTCACTTCAAAATGTAAAAAAATTATTTTTCTATCAATGAAAAGTTCAAGTGAAATATCAAAATGATCTTTTTAATTTAACGATTTTTAAAAATTTATAACGATGCGCGGTTTCTGAGACTGCACGTCCCCTGTTATGTCCTACTTTTCTACTTCCCTTGTTACGGTTAATGATTTAAAATGTTTAAAAATTGTTTAAATTTCACCCTAAAAAATTTTAAATAAACTTCTTTCTATAAATTGAATTTGAAAATAATATAATAGTCGTCCAAAGTCTATTCAAAAAAAAATAGAAATAATTATTCTTAGTTTAAATAGTTGATTTAAATTTTGAAAATAAATTTATATACCTGAACTTACATAGCAAAAATGTACTAGAAATTAAGTTGTAAAATAACTGGTAATTACATGCACTAGTAACATGCAAGAATAATTATTTGCTTTTAGAAAATAAGTTTTGAACCAGAAATAAAAAATATTTAACTTACAAGTTGACAAGATATTCTGTCAAATATTCAGTGGAATAATTGATGACACGTAACATTCTTTAAAACTTGTCATCCATTTGCAGTTTTATTTCATACTTTCAATCTCTGATTTTAAAGGAAAAGGAAATCTATTTTCAATATTTAATTCCAAAATATATAGCGACTTTAAAGTTGTAAAGAAAATGTTTCTTCGATTGAACTTTCAATTTTCATTTTAACTTCCAAGGTTTATGAAAAAAAAAAAGTTCATTTATGTTATTCATTCAAAAGAAAAAGTCCTATAAAACCTAGAACTCATTCGTTTTACTGATAAGGGCTTTATGTCAGCCATAAAAAGGTTAACGACAAAAAAAGTCCTAAGTTTTCACGCGAATGTCTCATTTAAAGGTTCCAAAATAATCAAAAAAGGTTACTAAAACATAAAGGGAAGTATAAAAAAATTTCATGGTGGTTATAACAGAAAAAAGAAATACATTTTTGTGCTTGAAAGTTACGCGAAGTTATGATATTGAAAATGAATGTGATGAGACATTTCAGAGTGATAAGTTCTTTGTGAAGTTTTTATTGGCTGTGGAAGGGTTTAAATAAAGTACTTTTTAAAATTGTTTTAGAATTAAAATGTAATAATTTCATGAATGGCATTAAGTCTTCTGAAATGAAATACTTTATGTGAGTTTAATATTGTACTACGAAAGATCGAAATACGGTTTTTAATAGAAAATGGACTAATAATTTGAATTTAAATAAAAGAAATTTCCTTAATTCATTTGTGAAAAGAAACCGTGACATATTAGATCAAAAGATTAGTTTAGAATTTTAGCATATTAATTTAATTTAATTATATTAGCATTGCAAGCATTTGACATTCATTATTTGAATTTGACTTGCACTTAACTTGCAGTTGGCATTGCATTCATATACTTCCCAATTTATATTTACAAGTGACATTTTAGATCAAGAGATTTATTTAGATTTTAGTATAGCTAATATTGCAGTATTAACTTTTATTTGACTTACATTAGCATTACTTGCATTTGGCATTCATTACTTGAACGTGGAATTCATTACTTGCATTTGACTTGCACATAACTTGCTGTTGACATTGCATTTATATTTCATTCAATTTACATTTACAAGTGACGTTTCAGATCAAAGAGATTTATTTAGAATTTTAGTACAGATAAAATTGCAGTATTAATTTCCTTTGACTTACATTAGCATTACTTGCATTTGACTTCCACTTAATCTGCAGCTGATACGTATTCAATGTACTTTCAATTTACATTTACAAGTGACATTTTATATCTAGAGATTCATTTAGATTTTTAGTGCGGCTAATATTTTGCAGCATTAATTGCATTTGATATTCATTACTTGAACGGGACATTCGTTATTTGCATTTGACTTGCACTTTACTTGCAGCTAACATTGCATTAATATACTTCCCAATTTACATTTACAAGTGACATTTTTAGATCTAGAGATTTATTTGGATTTTTAGTGCCGCTAATATTGCACCATTAGTTTCATTTGGATTACATCATCATTACTTGTATTTGATCATTGCTTGAATAGAACATCATTACTTGCAGCTGACATTGCATTCACTACTTTTCAATTTACATTTACAAGTGACATAGTAGATCAAGAGATTCATTTCGATTTTAATACAGTTAATATTGCAGCATTAGTTTCATTTGACTTACGCTAGCATTACAACAGACTCTCACCGGAGAAGAAGTATATTTCGCGCACCTTGCGCGTAGCTGAGTATTGAGTTTTTCGGCTTAGAAGCGGAGTCCTTTCACGAATCTATAATTATCTATCTTTAAATGTGTTAAATGTCGTACGTCTCTATTGTACGCGTGGGTTGTTTGTGCATGTGTAAACAAAGCTGCGAGTTCTCCAAGCTGTACCTCAAATATCTCAACCTAACCACACCCAGTTACAATCTGTTTGCCCAAATTGCACCCTACAAAGATAATTTCAAATTTGAAATGCTCTGATAGTTTTTTTTAAATTGATTGATGCATTTTCATTATAGGGTATTTGTGTTAATTAAGTTCCAGTTATTTTTAACTTTATTGCATCTTGATGTATTTCAAAAATATTCTATCATCGTAATACATTATTAATTTTTGTAATAAATACCTAAAACTGTTAACGAAACTTGGACGATCCACAGAAG
>BPLR01013315.1:0-36717 GCA_021605095.1 Caerostris extrusa | reverse complement strand
TGTTCTTAAATCTTCTTAAGTTTCACTTTAGACTTTCAGAGAAACATTTTCCAACATTTCTACTTATTTCCAATGTTACTCATCGAAATATACTTTTAATAAAAATTTTGAATACTTAAAAACATACAGACTGCATACTTCTGGGTAGAGATTGCAATATCGGACCATAAGTTCAGTACCGGTATTCGGTATTTCTTAGATCTTAATACCGGGATACTGGTTTTAATACTGGTAGTAGAAATTTTAGAAAAAGGAAGAAAACACAGAGTTTTTTTTGTATCGTTTTATTTGCCAGTTTTATTAGAGAATGTAAATATCGCAAAAAAAATGTGTAACTTATAAAGTATAGCAGTATATAAAGAATCACAGAAAAAGTAAAGGAACATCTTATTTATTTAAATCACAAAAAAGTGTAGATATCACTATTTTGTCTGTAAGTACTATTACAAATTTTTAGGGCTGTGATCTTAAAAAACATAAACTGAAGTATTATCAACTGATTTTTATGTTCTTTTTTTAAAGTTATTCTTATTCATTATTTTGGGGTATTTATGAGTACATGAATAATAAAATCTGAAAAATATTTTTAACTCTAAAACTATATGATATGCAAATACAAATGAAATAACAAACTCACCAATTAAAAAATATCTAAATATATTACACACTTTCTCACAACCACGACCTTGTTTTCACAGATAAGAATTTCTAGTGTTCAGATAAGAATTCCCCCTGAATAAGAATTCTGAATTTCTAGTAAATACCGAAAACGGTATTTAAACTTGTGAATACCGGTATTACAAAATTGTACAAATGGCTCAAAATACCGGTATTCGGTATACCGGTATTGCAATCCCTACTTCTTAAGTTATAAAATATTTTTGCCAGTTCTTAAAAAAACTTTTAGAGTTTTTAAAAAAAGACCTCTGTGAAAGACATTTCTGCTTATATGGGTAAATGTTACACAAACTCAAATGCTTTTTAAAAAGTTTTTAGCATAAAAAAATGAATTTTAATTAGTTCTTACTAAAAGTGCAGCATACGTCAGGGCCGGATTTTCCTATAGGCTAATTCAGGCTTCAGCCTAGCAGGATGCTAAACCTTTTCGGTCTCGGGCCTAAAAATCGAAGAATAAAAAGTTTGGCGGCCAAGATCAATTTTTCTAAAATAAAATATTAATAACTATTTATCATTACCATAATATTTATAATATTAATAACTATTTATTATTACCATAATATTTATAATATATTAACTAATATTATACATACTTTACTTTTGAAATATTTTACAAATAATTCAATATACATACTTTATTTTAATAATATCACCACTATTCACAATGATGAACTCTCGACAGTTGAAGCCACTGGCTGGACAAAATGTGCAGACTGCCACATGTGAGGTCTAATTCACCATATTGGATTCCCATATGTCTTCTCCCAGAGAAAGAGATAACGCTTGTTAGCGCCAATCTACAGTTATAACTAACAAAAACTTCCGCTTTTAACACTTTACCGATTGAAAGCTGTCTGTGCTTTTGCTATTTCCGTCGATTTATATTTTGTAGGACAAAAATAGTGAAAGCATAAAAATCATCACCTTTGAAAAAAAGGAAAAAATTAATATTTAATCAAAGTAGAAAAGGAGATGGATATATAATGTATAAATATATATTTCTTTTTAATTTGCCTCCTGACCGGCAAATTAAAATTCATTCCACGGGCCGGATAGAACCTTTCGTCGGGCCGGAGTTAGCCGCTGGCCGTAGTTTGCCTATCCCTGGCCAAGATCAAGACGGGCCTACATTCAAATTGTTAGCAAAATTAGAATTACACTATTCTAAAAACAGTCAACACTAAAACACTGAATCAAAAATAAGGAGAAATTCTACACATATAAATAATAAACAAACATAATAAGTAATTTACAAATTTAAAAATGTTAGGTGAAAGGGCCTCATAAGTGGAATAGCCTAGGCCTCTTTCATCTAAATCCGGCTCTATTACATATGTATATATTACTAATTTTTTTTTTTTTTTTTTGAAAAGTATCAAAATTTCTAAATTCCTTTCTATTCATAGCCAAGATTAATGAAAAGATTTTATGGTGATTACGACTAAATAAATTTTTCTTTCAGAAAATATCCAAATTCGTTATTTTAATTCTATTAGTAACCAAGATTAATTACAAAAATTTATGATGATTACGACAAATTAATTTTTTTAAAGAAAATATTCAGTTCATCAATTCAATTTGTATTCGTAACTAAGATTAATGAAGGGATTTTATGATAATTAAAAGTTTTTATGATGATTACGACTAAATAAATTTTTTTTTTTTTTTAGAAAAAAATATCCAAGTTCGTAAATTCAATTCTATTTCTAACCATTCTATTCGTAAACAATGAAAAGATTTCAGGATGATTATGACTAAATAAATTTTTTTTTTTAGAAAGAATATCCAAATTCATAAACTCAGTTCTATTCGTAACCAAGGTTAACGAAACGATTTTATGATGACTACGACTAATTAATTTTTTTATTTTAAATATCCAAGTTTGTAAATTCAATTCTATTTTTAACCAAGATAAATGAAAAGATCTTATAATGATTACGACTAATTAATTATTTTTTTTTAGAAAAATTTCCAAGTTCATGAACTTTATATATTCTATTCGTAAATCAAACCAAGATAATAGAATTGAATAGAAATAGTATAATAATAATAATAATAATAATAGTAATAATAGAATAATTATAGTAATATAATAATATTAATAATAATAATAGTAGTAATAGAATTGAACAAGGTTAATGAAAAGATTTTATGATAATTACGACTAATTAATTTTTTTTTTTTTTTTAGAAAAATATTTCGTAAATTTAAGTTCCATTTGTAACTAATAGTAGAAATGAATAGTAATAGAATAATAATAGTAATAGAATAGAACAGGATTAATGAAAAAAATTCTAGGGTGATTACGACTAATTAACTTTTTTTTTTATAGAAAAGTATCCAAGTTCATTAATTCAAGTTCTATTCGTAACCAAGATTAATGAAAAATTTTATGATGACTGCGACTCATTAAATATCTAAAACTAAATTTCTGGAGAAACAAATAGAAAAAAATTGCACATATTTTGCTTATTTTTTTATACTTATGTAGGAACTTATGGGTATTCTTCCGAACCAGTTCTTTTCCATTAGGAATCCCACTAACCAATGGGACGAGATTGTTCCTAACCAAATAACCATTGCCTTTCGTTAATGCAAGAAATTGTTGGGGGCTATTCATCCAGAAATCCAGGGCGATATAATCCAGAACTATTCTGTAAGGAGAAAAGATCGCAATAGGCGTAATCTTCCACTCCTTTTGTCCGAATGCCGATGGTTCATGGAATTGCCAGCCAAAAAACCCCTACAAGATAATCGAACATTCTAGCTTTACCCTGAATGTTCGATTATCTACAAAAGAATGTTTTTTTTATTTTATTGATCAATATTGGAATCCAGAAAGAAAATTTGTAGGAATGTAGGACTAATGAATTAAGATATAGGGGTTAAATGGATCCAAATAAATCTTCTGAACAAAATAGGCTTAAATAAATGGTATTTATGGAAAGAAAAGTTAAGTATTTATTATTTAATGATAAATAAATTACTGAATTAAATATTTAATGATAAAAAATATTCAATGATCAAAATTTTATATTAAATTATAATGAAATAAATTTTCACTTAAGTTATTAAGTATTAGAATAATCATTGTTTTAATGTGGATTATTAAAAATTTTTCATGAGAAAATTTATGCTTTTCAGTTTTTTTTTTATTAGGATACCATTATTTTAAAAATATAAATAATATTTTTTGATATCATTGCAAAACCTCAGTGATTAAAATAAATTTTAGAATTAAGTTTTATTTTTATATAAATCTTTTAAAGCAAAATAAATAGAAAATTTCATCAAGTTTGAATTATTGTCGTTAAGTAAAAATGTTTGTGAGACAAATATATAATAAATAAATATTGATTTATATCATACTTAAAAATTATATATAGTATATTAAAAATATATATATATATCATATATTATATATATTTGAATACTTAAAATCATCATAAATTAAAAAAAAAAGAAATTGTTTCACTGGAGAAACTTTGAAGTTTATTTTTGTAAACAAAATAAGGTATTTAAATAATATCATGAAACAATCTTTTATAACATTATTTTATAGTTACTATTAGAGTTAAGCTGGGTAATTATAAAAAGAGGGTAATTGTAAACAAGCATCAACTGTACTTACATGGAATTTTGACGAACTGTCTGTAAGTCTGTAAGATCTAAACTGAGAATACACTGCTGGTAGTTCAGAGTTTTTATGTGAAACTGTTGGTAATCAAGTCATCACTTGGAGAAACAAGCTGGTTCAAACTTTGTGTTTTAAAGTTTTGTTGTTCCTTTAATTTTATAATTTCTGGAAGACATGAAAAAAAGTAAGATGCTGTTATTATTCGTTACCGTTATTGAGTGACTAAATAACCAAATTAGAGAATTAAATGTTGGATGCAGAAAAACAGCTACTACTCTCTGACAGCCACCAATTTTTGCTGCTTTTTAGTGTGATGTTTACAATTATTCCTATGTATTTGTGAGAGTGGGGTATTTTCAAATACGATTTATCTTCTGCTTTTATGCTGTTCTGGTTTGCATGGTTGCAAAATGTCACTTACATAAGTGAAAAATATGCATCTATCTACTTGGGAGCAGCCTGTGATGGATGTAGTTATTAGAAATAGAACATGCAGAGAAACTGAAGAGCCTTGCGGTGTTCCAATAATAGTAAGTTTAAGGATGAAGCACCACAAAAATATGAAAAATTTCTGTTGATGGCTTTAAAAAATACAAAAAATGGGGCAACTGCCCTGATGTCGAGCTTCCGCCTCATCATGTATTTGATTGCCCAGTTGTTGCAGCCACCATGCATTGTCTGGACCATCTCTTGACGAGGATTTATACTCCGAACTGGCAATCAACACAGCCATGTTATTTGGGAGCACCACGATATTTGATTTTCTTGTACTCTTTAGGGGGATATGACAGCAATAACATTGAGTGATTTGAATAATATTGAATTATGCATATATCATTCTTTTTGTTGATTTTTAGTGCGATGTTTACTACAATTACTCCTATTTGTGAGAGTGGGGGTAATTGTGAATACAACTTACCTTCTGTTTTTATGCTAATCTGGTTTGTGTATGGTTGCAAAATGCACTTACATACATGAAAAGAAGTTTCTATCTACTATAGAAACAGCTGTTTTGGATGTAATAGATAGTATTAGAATATACAGAGAAATTGAAAAAAGCTTGTGGTGTTCGAATAATTGCAATAAATCCCAGAATTAAAGAAAGAAAGAAAGTGTAATATAAGTATCATGGACGCTGGCAGGCCTACTGATATGTCTAAGGAGGCAGAAGATGTTCCAGTAAAGAGTCTTATTACAAGATGAAAAAGAATTTCCTTTGATAAGCAAGTACTAAAAATACTTGTTTAATAATTCAATGAGGCCATTGGTCTTCAGACTGGTCCCAAAATCGGCCTACTAGGAAATGAATGTTATTAAGGACTTATGAAATGACTTCAATCAATTCCTTTAGAATAATCACAGTATTTGCAGAAACTAGAAAACATATCAAGAATCCATTTGTTAATTATGAGTTTTATGAGCCAATAAAATAAGGCAGCAATCGTGACACTCCATTGATAAAGACTGTCATGCTTGAAACTGTAATGAATCTAGCAAATAGAACAGAACATACAAAGAAGTTGAGGCTTTGTGATGTTCCAATAATGGTAATATATCACATAATTAAGGAAGAAATTTCAGTATAAGTATCATGGAGGCTGGCTGGCCTACTGAAATGTCTAAGGATGTTCTAGTAAAGTGCTTAGTGTAAGATGAAAAATGAATTTACCTTGTGATAAGCAAGAACTAAAGATGCTTGTTTAATAATTCAATGATGCCAATAGACTTCAGACCTGGTTTCGAAACGGTCTATCAAGGAATGATTACTACTAAGGAGTTATGAAATGAAATCAATCAATTTCTTTAGAATAATCACAACATTTACAGAAACAACAAAACACACCAGGGAACTAATTTGTTAATTATGAGTTTTATGAGCCAGTAAATTAAGTCTGTAATAGGACACTCAGTTGATAAAGATTGTGAATGTTTGAGCGAAACTGTAATGGATGCATTAAATAGGAATAGAGCAAACAGAGAAGTTGAATAGGCATGTAGTGTTCCAATAAGGGTAATATATCGCAGAACTAAAGGAAGAAATTTCAGTATAAGTATCATGGAGGCTGTCAGGCCTACTGAAATGTCTAAGTAAGTAAAGATGTTCTAATAAAGTGCTTTATTGCAAAATCAAAATGCATTTCCGTTGTGATAAGCAAGAACTAAACATGTTTTCATAATAGTTCATTGACTTTAATGGACTGCAGAGCAGGTTTCAAAACGGCCTACTCATTGAATGGTTCGATTTATCAGGAGACTTATTATTATTATTATTAATATTATGAGGAGACTCGGACTTGTGATAAAGTCTTATGAAATGCCATCAACTAATTTTTAAAGAGGAAAAGGTTAACCACACATTTGCAGAAACAAGAAAAACATACCCATTATTAATTATGAGCTTTATGAGCCAGTATAATAAGGCAGTAATCGGAAGAAAGTAATTCAGTTGATACAGATTGTGCATAATTGGAGGAAACTGGTGTTTCCAATGATCAGCAAGCAAGAACTGAAATATAATGATCTATAAGCAAGAACTGAAATTACTTGTTTAATAATTTATTGATGCCGATGGACTTCAGATCAAGTTTCGTTTTGAATGTTATTAAGAACTTATGAAATGACTTCAATCAATATTTTAAAATAACTGCAGCATTTGCCCCGGAACAAGAGAACATACCAAGAATCCATTTGCTATTTATTTTTGTGGCACAGCAAAAATGGTATATTCGAAAATTAATTAATAAAGATTGTGCATGCTTTTTTATAACGCAGATGAACTGACATTGCCAATAATCCGATTAGGATGAGAGACAGTGGACAAAAGCGACAGGCTGCTTATATTTTCCCCTTCATCACAGGGGTTATTGTAAACAGAGAAGAAATAGATTAACTGATAATGAAATGATAGACAAGGTTGATAAGCTTTTATTTCTTCTTCTTCATTGGCGCAACAGTCCCATGGTGGGCCAAGGTCGTCTGCCTACTGGCAAATTTTGAGACAGAAGATCTTTTTCTTTTTACTGGGTAGGGTTGATAAACTTTCACTAGGAAAGTGGATTAGCTAGGTGGTGAAAGCTTTCTTCCCCTACTGCTTGATTGAAAAAGGGTAAGAAATAGCAACTTATAAAATTCGTTTACATGTACTTCATCTGATCCAACCTGGATAAGGAACATAAATTAGTTGGAATTAATATGCATATAAGAAAAATAAAATTCTACAGGCATTAAAACATGAACTTTTAATAGTTCTATTTAACTATTATGAGTTTAGGAGCCAGTAAAATAAGGCTGTAATCGGAACACTCAGTTTATCTAACGATTGTGAAACTGGCTTTTCCAAATATCCTTGAACAATGGACCTTGGATCCATTTAGGATTACAATGGTCTAAGCTTACAAGGATAATTATAAAGCAGAAAAATATATGTAGAATAATTGATAATAAAATGATACAATTTGTAAATTAATTAGAAAATTAACTAGCAATTTAACGAGAATCTTTTTTTGTTTTGTTTCCAACTTTTGCTTACTTGAAAACTGGTAAGTAAGTGAAATATGTAAAAATAACCACACCATTTGCAGAAATAAGAATACATACCTATTGTTAATTATGAATTTTATCAACTAGTAAAATAAGGCTATAATCGGAACACTGATTTGATAAAGATATAACATATAAACATATAATATTTATATATATATATATATTATATATAAATATATATTACAATGGTTTACTATGTCCACTTTATCACAAGGATAATTGTAAAGGAGTCAATAAGGCAGATTATATCTGGAATAATTGATAATGAAATGATAAAATTTGTAAATTAATTAGGAAAATGAACAAGCAATTTGATGACAATTTTTTTTGTTTGTTTTGTTTTTCAACTTATATTTCCTTGAATATGAGTAAAAAAACTTATAAAAATTAGATTGAATTTTATCCCTATATTTTTTACCCAAATTACCCCTTTTGACCGTATCCATACAGAAAACAAAACTATTTTAAATAACATAAGTATTAAAAAAGAATGAACCACACAAATATTTTCATTACTTTATTCACATTTAACCAGATCATTCACCTACGTATATACATAAGAGATATTATATTCTAGTGACATAACAACACTGCAACATAGAAATAAATAATTACATTAAAACAATAAGACATAATAATACGTAATATGACATAACAAACATATGTAGTTACAACATTTAACTTTCAGCACTCACAACACTATTATTACCAGTTTTTTTCTCTATCTTCGCCAAATATGTCAAAGAAAAAGGTGGCTCTTTATGGCTTCTAGCTGAAATGATGACCTACTACAGAGGAAAAAAATATTCTGTTATATTTCGTGCTTGCTTTTTAGAAGCCTCCGTAGAGTTATGATGTTTGTTCTGTTGCAGAGAACGTTAGTGCTAGTCCAGGTTTAATATCTCAGCAATAGATGTTATTTAATCTCGTACAAATCTTGCAACAATCTGACTTTTATTGAAGTCTTTCAGATGTTAAGGGAACTGAAGATGAAAAGTATTCAGCGTACAGATGAAAAAGATATTTAAAGTTATTTCTTTTTAACTTATTTGTTTGTAGTTGATTCATACAACTTCCTTTTTGTAACCTGCTATCTTTTTTTATATGAATAAAGATAGTCTGATTCATATAAAAGATTTTCAAATACTTATAAAGTTTAATACTTAAAGATCCAATATTGTTTTATATTGTTTTATTGTATTCTTTAATATTGTATTAATTTGGTAATTTAATATTGTTTGTAACCAAAAAAATCACATTTAGCAATATGATTAATCATAAAAATTTATTTTTTATTATTGGGGCCAGTTATGTGTCTGATTCTTATAAAGGATTTTTTAAATACTTAAAAACTTTTAATACTTGAAGATCCATTTTTTTCCAATATTGCTTTTATATTGTTTTTATTAGTATTAATTTGGTTACTTAACATTGTTTCGTAACCAAAATCACGTAAAATCATCATTAGCTATTTAATTAACCATAAAAATATATTATTTTTTATTATTTTGGCCACCAGATGGCACTAATATTTTTATTATCGTTTTCCTTTTATTTATTAATGGTTTATTTAGAAAGTGGATATGAATTACAGCTTGTAAAGCGTTCTTATTGATATTGTGATTCATCATTTTACGTACACAAAACCGTTTTGATATTTCGAACCCTTCGTCGCCATTTTGATATCCTGTTAAGGTTATAGTTTGAATCTATCATTTTTAATTTAAATCGTTAAATATTGAGCTTAATTCCATGTAGAAGTGTATTAGAAATTCATTGTTATCGTAAATTCATTGTTATAAGTTTATCAACTTATTTCTTTGATTTAAAAAAATGAATTAGAAAAAGAATTAAAAAATAGAATTATAAATTAGAGAATTAGAATTAGAAAGAATTGAAAAGAATTAGAATTACTTTTAAAAGTTAAAATAATATTGCATAAAAATGTTTTAATATTACCATTAAAACATTTTATTCTTTCAGAATTCTAGATTTTTTTGTCATTATTGAACACAGAACTTTGAACAGAACTTTTCTAAGTTTATGATAATGACACAATTTTTGGCAATTGTAATCGAAGATGAGTGGACAAATTTCTGTATATTGGTTAGATAATCGTTTGACATACATAAATGATGGTACATAAATGGTACCATAGTATAGATTATGCCATAGTATAGATAATAATTATAGATTATATTGTCTCTTGTTGGTAAGAAGTGCCCCTCTTCTAAAGAAAAATGAATCGAAATTAAAATCAAATTAATTAAAGATTAATTAATCTAATTAAAATTATTGCTTTATATATTTTTAAAAATATTGGAATTACAATATACCTATCTTTTTTATTTTAATATTTTTTTCAAATATTTTTTTTAGCTATTGTTCAACTATAGATTATTTTGTTCAAATATTTCTCAGCTATTGTACAATTTAGATTATTGTGTCTCATGTCTGACAAGAAGTGTCACTTTCTAAAGAAAAAAATTAATCTAAATTAAAATCAAAATTAAAGATGAATTAATATAATTAAAATTATTTTATTATTTAATTAATAATTAATTTATTACTTCTAAATTTTACTTACTTTATTTTATTATTATTTAATTAATAATTAAATTATTTTTTAAGAAGGACGAGCTCTATCAAATATTTTGATAATGATGTCATAAATTAACAAATTTTAAAGATCACTTATCTAAATTAAAATAATAATAATAATAATAAATTAATTCTCTATGAGAGTCCCACCCAAACTGCTAATTTCACAAAGATTCACCATACCAGAAAACATTCCATAAACCTATTTTATGAATCACTTACCATCGTTGCAAAATTTAATTTAAAGCTTGAAATCGTCCATCGCTGACAAATTAAGTTTGTGGTACAAACATTGTTTCACTACACCATGTTGCCAGACTGTTTAGCCCTAACGATTATTTCATTCCATCAATAATAGACTTCTTTCCTAGTTCCATCTTTAACCTCAGACAAGAATTCTATGAGTATCGATTTATTGAGCCGGCTTTCCTCGGAAACAACAACAAAAACAAGGATCAGAACACACGCTGGCAGACGGTTATTTTAAAAGAGCCGAGATCTGGCAACAGGAAAGTGCGAAGGAAGGAAAGGGGGAAAAATAAATAAATAAACAAAGTTAATGAAGTTCCGATGTGGAACTTTTTCCTGCGTTTTTAAAGAGGACGATATTTATTTCTTGGATCATTTTAATATTATTTTTTTTTATTCGTTTGCTGAATTTGTTACTTCAAAAGTTATTTAATGTGAAACTTTAAAAGCTGCAATATAAGTAAACGCTACTGAAAGTGGGAATTGATTTATTAATTTATAATTGAAATCAATAATGTCACAAACATTTTACAGTAACTTATCTCTCTGTAGATTTTATTAATGATAGTATATGCTTATCACAGTACAACTATTTTGCAGAACTTAAATTTTACATCGTTTTCATTCCTGATCTTTGACCATTTAGTTGTATGATAATAGGATGTATGTGAATGACTTGTTAATGAAACATAATATAGAAAGATGAATTAAGTAAGAATACATAGATTAAGAATAAATAGAATGAGAATATAGATTAAGAATATATAGAATAAGAATATGCATTAAGAATATATAGATTAAGGATATATGTTTGTATAATATAGAAAGCTAAAGAAGGGACCACTTTTGTCACCTCACTGTGCCTTGAGCTGAGTTGCCTCTATACAGTTTGGAAATGATGTGTGGGTGAAAATTCCGAATCACTAAAAACATCCATGCCACAGCCAGAATTCGAACCTGAAGCCTGTGGTACCAAAGGCTAGAGCACTATCCAATTGGGTATCAAGCCGCCAAAATATGGGAAATAAAATCTTACAGAAACAATGACCTTCTATGATTGCTTGGTTGTCGACTTTTCATAGCGTGCATAAGTAAAACACTAGTCCCACATATTTGTAAGAAGAAACTCTATTGTTGGGCAAACTATTCAGCTGGCGAGGTAGTACAGCTTTGAATCTCGCTCTTGGCGTCTACTGCAATTACTACTTTCATGATAGTCAATTGTGGCAAAGGGGTGGACGGAATGCTTTCGCCGACAATTGGGTTGCTTATTTGAATTTTCTTAGTTTTCTTCGGCAAACAAATGAAATATTTCATGAAAACATCACCCATTCTCTCATGTGGTAACAATGATAATCCAAGTAATAATGCATCAATTGCTGTAATTCCACTGCAGGGTGATTTAAAACTTCGTGTAAAAATTTCGACGGAAGACAGAGAGGATGTTGTAGCATCTTGGCTTACAATAGACCTATAACGGCTTCAAGAAGAGCGCCACTTTCAGGTTCATGGGAACACTTTAATTTTTATTTACAAGCATTATATACAAACAGAACTCTGGAGAAATAAATATATATTTAAATAATAGAGAATATAAATTTGGTCACAAGTGCAGTTCACTCCAAGGTCGGAAATTTTCAGAGTTCTCGATTCTATGACGAAACTAATGCATCCCTCTGCGACAGATCTTAAATATCACACAACGTAATACGCGAAACCACAAAGGGGCGACTTTGTAAACAGGCTGGAATCTCCGGCCTGTTTTGTTCACTTGAGAGAAAAAAAGAGAAAAACAACATTTCTTCTCGACTCGTCGCAAAACACTTCCTTTTCCTTCTCCAAAACCTCCCCTTTAAGAAAATCCATCAAGAGAAGGGGGAGGTCATTAACTTAGTGGGCATTAACTTCTCACTGAGTGGGATGCTTCCTCCGCCCGATGGTCTGTAATTGTTTCAAACACGATGCATCAACTCAATTTATTTATGTAGTCCATATCCACGACATCTGTAATTGTTTCAATTTGTGGAGATAACACAGATAATCGCTAATTTATTTATGTATCATTATCCACGACACTGATTATCTGTTATCAGATTTGAGTGACAATTGTTATGATTAGAAAAACACTGATTGCATGATAACAACCTCGTCACCAAATATCCACGGTATTGTTAATCTGCTGTCAGATTTGGGGTGAGAGGTTGTTAAAGAATAAAGACACTTGTTAAAGAATATACATTCTTTTCCTCTGAACAAAAATCCTATATCTCTTTTTCGTGGGAAAAATACTACAATATCTATAGGGACCATATTTCAAGATGAATACATTGCCTTGCAGAAGGGAATAAAATGATAGGACAAGAACGTAAATGGAAAAAAATATGTACAAACTCTTTAAAAGGGTAATTGACTGGTGATAGAACAAATCACCTACAGTTTCAAAGACATGTTTTCGCAAGACATGTTCAGAGTTCTGACCATTAATAATGATGCAGACTTACGATGCCTTATTGATTGCAGAATATTCAAATGTTCCTAAAGTAACATCGTCCTTCCTCATTTGTAGTTGATGTGCAGGTCAATCATCGTCCCACTATATACTGCAACCTCACCTTTAACTATCCTTAATGACTGAAGTGCATGAACTATTTATAACCAATACAAGTTCTAATGAAAGTGCGAAAGCATTTAATCATGTGATGCACGTCAATTTGGCTACATTTACCAATACTTCTGCACGGAGTCTAGTTAATTATCTGCTTAACCATACATGGATCAAGAGTGGTTGTGATTACCAATGGAATTTTCTCAATAACATGCTAAGGGTTAGGAAATTGAACTTGAGATAAATCTGATCTTTGAGGTAAAATTGCGACAAAAATATATTTGCATGTAATAAAACATCCTATGGTTCATTTTAATATATTATTTTCATACCACGGACAAAACAAAAAATTTTTTTGACTTAAAAGCGTCTGCAGTTTAGATATTTCATTTCTAAGCCTTAACGAAATGAAATAATGATAATTAATTGAATATTAAAATAATCGAGTATATTTTTATTCCCAAAATGTTAGCAAAGATTTAGAAATTTTCTCGACACTGTTATTCATCCATTATAAATGCCATCACTGGTTCTAGGTGGCCCAGGTTTTGGGTTCGCGTCCCGGGGATGGATATTTATAGTGTTTCAAAATCCACATTAAACCGTAGTTGCCAATTATCCAATATGACATAGAGCATCTCGATTTGCAATTTCCACAAAAAAACAACATCTACAAAAAATCTGCCAGTAGGCATGTTTCAATGGATAGAAAAATTTGCCAGCGATTGGTTTTTTTGTATAAATGTATGAGAATTTTTTTCTCCTATTGCCTGTTCTATAATGAGCTGAATTTTATTTTATGGCTGACGTATTTTATGAAAACGAATACTTTTGAGATATGAGCGAAAAATGAAATCAATTTTCAGTTGGCTTCAAAAAAGAAGAAAAAAAAAAAGAAGAGCTCTCACAAAAGGTGAAAAAATCGATCTTTTCCCCAATTCTGGAAAAGAATATATAAATGGATTTATTTAATCTTCTTGTTTTCACAAGAAAAATGTGTGTTATAAAAAAAAAAAAATTTCTTTTCTTTGAAAACTTTAAAAATAAATTATGTAAACAATCTACATTTTTAGTGATTTCTATATTATTTTACAGTTAATGAATCCGCTCACCACTTCTATGATCATTATCATTATTTATTAATTATTTTCAAAGGGTTTATTCTCATAATCTTTTTGCAAGACATTAAGTAGCTATAACGTCTCGGCCTATACGAGACCTATAACGGCTTCAAGAAGAAGGCCACTTTCAGGTTTATGGGAACACTTTAATTTTTATTGACAAGTTTTATATATATACAAATACAGAACTCTGGGTTATTATACAAAGAAATGAAAATAAACACATAAATTTGATCACAAGTACAGATTAAACTCAAGCGCAGTTGGCACTCCAAGGTCAGATTTTTTAGAGTCCTCGAGTTTACGACAAATTAAAAACACGTGGTTTGTGACAGACCTTAATTATCACACGGCGTGATACACGAAATCAAAAGGAGCTCACTTTGGAAACAGGCAGAAACTCCGGCTGTTTCTGTCACTTCGGAAAAAAAAAACACTTCTTGTCGACTTCAGAACTCTCTCCTTTTTACTCAAAACATCCCTTTAAGTAAATTTCGTCAGCTCATTTCCCTCACTTCTCATTGGAGTAGACATTTCTCAACTCATGGTGTATCACCAATCCATGGAACATTTCCATCTCTCTCTATATATAGTTCTATATAACCATATTCCATATGTAATATGTTTCAGTCTGTAAAGGTCGCACAGACAATCGTAAAATAATTTCATGAGTCTCGTTATACATGACACCGAATATCTGCTATCAGATTTGAGTGACAGGTTGTTCTCCTTAGTTCAAAAACATTAATTGTATGTAATATAACTATCCACAACGATGCATTTTGTCTGCTGTAAAAATTTGAGTGATGGGTTGTTTATTATGTCAAAGAATATACATTCCTCTTTTACTGGGAACGGATGCTATAACTCTTCCCTTGGGAGAAATGCTACTAGGCTTATTGAGATTCAACAGTGTGTTGTATTGCAATTATTTATGCACTCATGATAATACTCGTGTAAGGTGTTGTTTGGAAAATTCGCACTAATAGAGAAATACAACATACATATAAGTATGAGAATATTATAAATGCAATTAAGTTTTGAAATTTCCAGCGGCCGGACAATTTAGAAGGAATGGAGGACGATAGAATGGCAAAAATAAAAAATGTATAAATGGACGTTAGAATATTAGAGGAAACCCGAACGACCTAGAAAGGAGGATTTAAAAAATGCTGGTTGATGTAGGAAGGATGGTAAGAGAAAACCTGAAAGTTTTACAAAACCTGTTAATGAAGAATTCGTTCTCTCTACAGTCATTTTTGGCACACATTAGGCAAATTAGACCGATACCTATAATTTAAAGTGAATTCCGAACCACTAATTATTCATCTATACCACCACTAGGAATAAAACCTGAAGCTTGTGGTATCAAAGGAAACGCTAGCCAGCGCCATCAGACCACCTGGTAGTAAAGGAAGAGAGATAACTCGGCTGATTTGCAAAGTAGGATAAGCGAAAACCTGAAAGATTTAAGAAAACTTAGTATCTGATAGCCTAATGAAGGAGTTCAAGAGAACACCTGGAAGATTTAAGAAAACCTGATAGTTTAAGAAAAACAAAGGTAAGAGGAAGTCTGGCAGACAGAAGAAGAAGGGCAAGAGAAAAACTTGTAAACCTTAGTAATAAGGGTAAGATAAAATCCGGTAGCCAATGAAAGGAGGTTAAGAGAAAAAATCTACTAAACTTTGGAAGGAGGGTAAGAGAAAGTCTGGAAGATCTAGGAAGAAGGGCAAGAAAAAAAACCAGGAAGACTTCGAAACAAGGCAAAAAAACCTGGCAAACCTAGAAAGGAGAGTACAAGAAAACCTGGAGATCAAGAAAAAGTTGAAAGAAAGAAGTGGAGAAATATCGAGATGCAACGAAAATGAGACAATAGAAAAAAATGCAAGAATAGAAAAATTAGGAAAGTATGATCAAAATGACCATCATGCACCACGGGTTATAATGCCAGGAATGATAATGGTGAGGAATACATACATACTTTTTAAAACGATCTATTATTTATATCTAATAATTTCAGCATTATTCGCCGAATATTTGTGCTAATATAGTTTGTAAATTTTAAAGTTACTATAAAGATATATTAAAATATATGTAATATGAAACTATCACAATATCATCAAAAAGTTTAAAATAAATTTTATTACGAATTGATTTTCAAAATTATATTACTCTCTCTAATATATATGAAATTAAAATTTCGTGACTGCATTATGTATATGTATTTGCTAAAAACAATATTACAGTTAATCTTTTTTTCTTTAAAGTTAAATATAATTACCTAGTTAAAATTCGAAACATTCAAATGATATTTTTATTTGTGATAGTTACAGTAAAGTTAAAACAAACGCGGAATTTAAAATAATTGTATATTCATATTCGTACTTAAGATTTAATATAGCTTAAAACTTTTTTATTTGTTTGAAATATGAAGCTCTTGAAAATCAAAAGAAATTTTTAAGATTAAAATAATTAAATTAGGTTGCTGTATGTTAACTAGATTAATAGAATTTTTGATAGAATTATAAAGTACGAGATTAATTATACGTTTTTATCAAAATTTATTTGAAGAGCTTATTTATATTTTTTTAACAACAAAGTTTTGCATTTACTATATTTCAAATAACAATCCATAATAATAATATAGTTAGTATAAATTTATTATATTTGTTGAACATTCAACGATCAATGGTGCAACGTCTCGGCCCATACTAGGCCTATAACGGCTTCAAGAAGAAGGCAACTTTCAAATTCATGGGAACAGTTTAATTTTATTTAAAAACAGTATATATATATATATATATATATATATATATATATAATATATAAAATTTAAAAAGAAAAAAAGAAAATTTAAAGATAATTTGATTCACAAGTGCAGTTCATTCCAAGGACAGAGATTTTCAGAGTTCCTATGAAAGTTTCTATGACGTAACTATTTCACCATGTCTGCGGCAGACCCAAATTATCACACACGAAACCCCAACGGGCTCACTTTTAAAAACAGGCCGAAACTCCTGCTTATTCAGTCACTGAAAAGAAAGAAAAACACTTCTTGTCGCAAAACTATCCTCTTCCTCTCCTATAACCTCCTTTTAATATATATCCGTTAGGATCAGCTTCCCTCACTACTAATTGGAGTAGACACTTTCTCAGCCCATAGTCTATCACCACTCACGATGCAACAATTCAGGGTATAGTCCAGATTCCATATGTAACTGTTCCGACCTTTGAAGGTCGTATAGACATTGCTAATGTTATGAGATCGCATTATCCCTAGTACTAAATATCTGCTATCAGATTTGGGTGACAGGTTGTTCTCATTAGTGCAAAACACTAATTGCACGTAATAGAACTACCTACAACACTGCTTGTCTTTTGTAAAATTGAGTTATGGGTTTTTATTATGTACTTTTTAAAAAATATACGTGTTCCTCTCTCCTGTGAATGGAATGCTATAACTTTTCCAGTGGGAAAAATGCTACAATAGTGATATATGAATTGTATTAAAGACTATTTTAAAATACGCGATTTATTTCAGTTGTTAATTATAAACAAGCATGTTCAATAACTTCAAAAATATGTATGATGTACCTAAGTCATTCAAAAATATTTAAAATTTAAGTTTCGATGTAAAGTAAGAAATAAAGTGAATGTAGATTAATTAAGTTTGATTCCTGTTGAGATAAAAAAAAAGTGATTAAGAAAAAAAGTTTTGGTTGAATTTGTTAAGCCGGAAGTGGGGAAAACTATTCAGAAGAGTAACTGATATTTCTAATTAGTTTTCCAAAGAAATTAGAATTGTGGAAGTAGTTTTTTTTATTTTTTGCTTACGTAAAGTTTGGGAAAACAGTTATTATTTATACTACTAATTTCTATTTGAATATAGAGATAATTTTTTTACAGAAATGTCTATTGTAATAAGAATATCTGAAGATTTGAGGTCATGTGTAAATGTCATAAATAGGTTTTTTAAAATTTGATTCCAAAATATTTATTAAAAACAGATTTTTTTAAAAAAGATCTTTAAATTCAAACAGATTTCTTTTTAAAAATAGTGTAGTTGTTAGTGTAGTAACGTAGTCTTTTTAAAAATAGTATAGTGTATATCTTTATAAAATTAGTAGTATCATTTACACTGCTAATTGCTATTTGAATATATAGATTTTTTTTTTTACAAAAATGCTTATTGTAATAGGGATATCTGATGAATTGAGCTTATGTATGAATGTCATATAACGTTTTTAAAATTTGATTCCAAATATTAATTCAAAACAGATTTATTTGCAAGAACATTAATTTCAAACAGATTTCTTTTTAAAAATAAAGTCAGTTCAAAAGTTATCATTTACACTACTAATTGCTATTTAAACATATATAATTTTTTTTTACTGAAATGTCAATTGTTGTAATTTGGATATCTGTCGATTTGAACTTATGTTTGGATGTAATTTAAACTTTTTATAATTTGATTCTAAAATATTAGTTAAAAACTGATTTATTTGCAAGAACATTAATTTTAAACAGATTTAAAAAAAAAAAATAATGTCAGTAATGTGAAATATTTTTTTAATAAAACAAATAACATAAATTTGAACAATCTCATGCCGCTATATATTTAAATTAATATACATTATTAACAACCAGTTAATGTCTACAGTTATAGTATTACAGCCATGGAATAGCATGTTTTGTTGGTTGTTTAATGAAAAGAATTTTTTGCCATAATAATTAGCCATAGTGCCATAACATTACATAAACATAGTGCCACTTTTTGTATATTTAAATTAATATAGATTATTAACAGCCAGAGAATGTTTACATCTATAGCATATTAATGTATGTTTTGTTGGTGTTCTGTGTTAAACATTTTTCTGAAAATAATTGCAATATAAATAAAAAGATTTGTATTATGGACATCACTAAACGTATTGAAAGTTTTAAACATTTAATTAGGATTTGAAATTTTAAGGTTGATTTCATGAAAGTGAATTTACCATTTGACATTACAGATTTTATGAATTATATAAATTCATAAAAATTATTTTTTCCTTCTCTCTTTCTATCTTGATATGTTTCATTAAAACCACAAAACTTCCTAAATGGTGTTTCATAAAAACTGCAAACTGTATGATGGTTTTAATAATTTTTAAAGTTATCATTATTTAAAAAAAATATGTTGTGTCTATGCCTTCTTCTAAGTTACTGAATATCAACAACCTTTGTATATGCACAAGTTAGCGTGCTAAATCAAATAATTGGTTAATACAACACTTTTAAGGGTGCAATGTAGACCTACCTTCTAGTGGTGCAACTCCGGGCAACATTTTATACGGCTAAATGGTCTACAATTTTCGGCATGATCGTCAGGTTGGCCTGCATGTATTGCAATGGAATCCTGGTGATTTGTCTCAATCAAAAAGGGCTGATTTAATGAACATCTCCATTGGATTGGGATTTTTGACGAACCAAAACTACATTCTTTGTGATTTGGCAGAACTAATGAATCGAGAACATCTCCATCGTTGCTTTGCATTTCATGTCGAATCGAGACGACGACAGACCGTCTAGTTAGAGAACTCTTAAGGCAATGACATCGGACAATTTTATGCGCATTTTCTTCTTTTTTTTTGTATTGCCATTGACCTTGTC
This sequence comes from Caerostris extrusa, assembly GCA_021605095.1. NCBI lineage: Eukaryota > Metazoa > Arthropoda > Arachnida > Araneae > Araneidae > Caerostris > Caerostris extrusa. The sequence goes on along the minus strand of BPLR01013315.1, from coordinate 16,631 downwards.
ATTGTTCTGCAGTGCGGGAAGGACATCCCATGAGTAGTCTACTCATGGAGAGAAAAAAGGAGAGTTTTACCGTGATTTAACACCCGTAGGTAGAAGTCTGACTTGACTCCGCGTCGCTATAGAAAGAGGGCAGTGTTTTCCGGGAAGACTTTTAGTGGGAACTACCCCCGCACTTGCCTATCGTATGTTAGAAAACCCGGAAAACTCCCACTAGGTACTGAACATCACAAACGCCCTATTTGTATTTTGCCGCTATTTGTAACAGTATCTACCACAAAGCCGCCAGTGTATGGAAACTCAACCTAATGCTCACCAGCGGCATACGTTTTCACTGAGCAACTAGTGTGGCTTACATACTACCTATTATTAAAAAATTATTAATGATCTATTATTAATTAATACTCTATTATTAAGTCTATTGTATTAAAAAATACTTAGTATTTTAATATGAAAATACTCACATTTAATAACTAAGTTAATTGAATACTTATTGAGTGGCAATATATTTTAGACATTAAAATTTGCGATAACACTATAATATAAAGTATTTGTTTAATAATATGTCTATTTCCGTTTGATTTCTTATATATATTTGCAAAATAGAAAAATTCGCAAAAGAAATAAATAAAGAAAAATATTTATTTAAAATTTAAAAGCTTGTTAATGAGTTTCAGATTTTTAAAAATAAAAAAAAAATATTAAAATAAAATAATTAAAATGAGGTTTTATAATTATTTGAACTTACTAATACCTGCAACGTAATTAGAATAACATAATTACTATCAAACAGATAATTCTATGTTTTATATTAGTATTATTTTTCAGAATTTAATGAGTCATAAACAAGTATAAAAGGAAAAATGAAGAACAAAAGGAAAATGAAGATGAAAATTTCTTTTTTTTTTATTTTTTAAAAAAAAAAAATTAAATTTTTTAAACTGTTATTAAATTGACATTCAGATCTATAAGATAATTATTTAATAAAATAATAAATTTTCATGAGAATAAAAATGTACATAAATATATTATTTTTTTTGCATAAACTTAAAACTTTATTCTTGAATAGAAATCTTTATAAAACATTAGCATATATAATGCATTTGTATATTATTTTTCTAAATAATTTTCAAATTACAATAATTTTTAAATTTAAATTACATTTATACTAATTCACAATTATTTTCTAATTTACTACAATTTTCATTTATAACAATTTTCATTTTCTATTCTAATTTATAATTTCTAATTTACAATTTTTTCGTTATTTTCTAATTTACTGCATTTACATTTTTCTAATTTACTACACTAAATTTTCATTTACAATTTACAATTATTTTTCTTTTTCTATTTTTTACAATTTTTTTTTTCTAATTTATTTTTATGCAATTTACAATTATTTTCTAATTTTAATTTTTTTCTAATTTAAATTACATTTTTCATTTATTACAATTTACAATTATTTTCTAATTAATTTTTGATTTACAATTTTTTTAATTTTTTTCTAATTTAAATTTTCTAATTTTTACAATTATTTTCTAATTTAGAATAATTTTAATTTAAATTACATTTATACTAATTTGCAATTATTTTCTAATTTACAACAGCTTTCATTATTTCAATTTACTTCTTTTTTCTAATTTAAGTAAATAATTAAAGACAATTTTTATTTATTATAATTTAAAAATTTAGAATAATTTAAAATTTAAATTACATTTATTCTAATTTATATTTTTCTTTACTAATTTGCAATTGTTCTAATTTACATTAATTTTCTTTTCTTTTAATTTACATTTGTTCTAATTTATTAATTTTCTTTTCTTTTAATTTACATTTGTTCTAAATTAGATTATTTTTCTTTTATTCTAATTTATATTTATTCTAAGTTACATTAATTTTCTTTTATTCTAATTCAGAATTTTTCTTTTATTAATTAATTTACAGTAATTATTAAGCAAACATTAATGTTTTTTTCGTTTTATCCGATTTATTTAGCTATATATATTTCTAAGCATAAAAATGTATTTTTGTGAAAAGCAAACAGGACTCATTGCAGCACCAGGGGAATGAAGTAGAAGAGGAAGAACTCGCAGTACTTGAAGATGATGAAATCCGAGAGGTTTGGAAACTGGATGACGCAGGGTGTGAACTCGGGGTCTATGGGGATGATCACGTGATACAGCAGGTTGGGGGCACAGACCATGGCCGAGGCCAGATGATGGAGATGACCAGGAGTATTCGTGTGCGGCAGCAGAGGATGTGGGCTTTTATGGGGTGCATGATGGCGATGTATCTGAAAAAAAGCATAAAAGAGTTCAATGATATAAATCTTTAATAAAGAAGATATTATCCTTATTTACTACTGTGCCAAAAGTAAGATAAATTTTTATTTTTTTCAAAAATTCTTTATTTATTCTTCCAAATTTATTTCACCGCCTTCAAAGCAATCCTCTCCCGACACAATGCACTTATGCCAACGTCTTTTGCAATCTTCAATGCATGCTCAATGAATTTTAAAAATGCATGCAATTTGTTCATGCAATTTGCAAAAATTTGCAAAAATGCAATTTGTTGATGCATTAGTTGATGCAATTTGCAATGCATCGAGGATTGCAAAAATTCAATGCAAAACGTCAATGCAATGCATTGGCCGGGATAGCCTTCAAAGCGCGCCGATTCACGTTGAATCTCTAAAATCGACTCAAAAACGGTGTCCCCGGAGTGGTCTTTTGAGTTTAGGGAATAGCTAAAAGTCGCACGGTGCTAAACCAGGTGAATACGGTGGTTGAGGAATGATAATGGGTTTCATTTTTGGCGAAAAAGTCACGAAGAATCAATGCAGTGTGAGCTGGCGCATTATCGTGATGCAAAAACCAAGAGTTGTCGTTTCATTAAAGTGACCTCTTTTTGAGAATGGCTTATGCGTGTAAATCACATCCAGTAAACCCAACCACACTCAGTTACAATCCAGCTGCACAACCTGCACACATACACTACATTTATATTTAGAAATATAAAGACAAAAAGGTTAATAATAAACTATTATTCCTTTTTAATTTACTTCACTAAGTTCTTTTATTGTTTGTAGCATGATTATAGTCCTCTCAGACTTAAAAAAGTAAATTTTTGAATGGAAAGAGACATTCTTTAAATGTCCTTTTTTACAATGTTCAACTAGAATCAATGAGCCTCTTGCAATATAAAGAAAAATGATGTAACTGAAACGATCTATTGCAGCTGAAATTGTACCAAGGAAAACAAGCTGGGCTTTTTTTTTTATATAAGCACTCATTGTGAGTAAAGTCCACTGGCAGCTTTGTTGTAAACATTGTTTCAAAAAACGAGGAAACTCGATGGATTTTGTGATGTTCCGCATCTTGACTCGTTAGTTGGACTACCTGGTGGGGAAAGCCTTGGCCAATTGGCTAGCGCACTGGCCTTTGGTACCACAAACTTCAGGTTCGAATCGGGGTGGTGGCATATATGTATGTTAGTGGTTTGCAATCCACGTTAAACAGTAGGTCTCGATCTAATTAGCAAAAATAACGGTAGAGCGACAAATAAAAACTAAACTAAACCTGGTGGGAGTTCTCAGGTTTTTCTCCCTTACGATACGCAAATGCGGGTTAGTATCCCTAAAATCCTCCCGGAAGGCACTGCTCTCCTACTTCATCAACACGGAGCATAAGTCAGACTTCTACCTACGGGTGTCCCGTCATAACGGAAGCTGCCCAACACTTCCGCCCTTCCATGAAGGATACAGCAACAACAACAATAATTGTATTTGTGTGGTGTTTGTGCATGTATAAACCACATCCGATAAACCCAACAAGGCCCAGTTACAATCCAGCTGCATATTCTGCTTCAATACACTTTATATTTGGAAATATAAAAAAAAAAAGATAATTATAAATTTTATTTATTTTTATTATTTTTTTTATAGCTCACAACAGAAGTTGCCCTCTGTGGCCCATCTTCCCTCCTTTCATAAGGTATACGACAACAACATCAGCATACAATTGTATGCATGTGGTGTTTGATCCATCCTACACCTACCCATCCAATCCTACAAACTACATCCAGTAACCAACCACTTACAATCCAGCTGCCCAACCTGCACACTACAGTTAAATATAAAGAAATAACTAAAATACTACAATATAAAAACACATATATACTACACATTTACATATTAAATATTATTATTTGTATATAAATATGTAGCATATATGTGTTTTTTATATTAAAACATAATAAAAACAATAAAATATAAAGAAACAAAGGTTAATAATAAACTTTATTCCTTTTTAATTTTCTTCCCTAAGTTCTTTTATTATTTGTTATAGTCCTCTCAGACTTAAAAAGTAAATTTTTGAATGGAAAGACCTTTCTTTAAATGCCCTTTGTTACAATGTTCAACTAGAATCAATGAACCACTTGCTATATAAAGCAAAATGATGTAATTGAAACGATCTCTTGTAGCTGAAATTGTAGCAAGGAAAACAAGCTGTGTTTTTTTTATATACAAGCACTCTTTGTGAGTAAAGTCCAGACAAAATTGACCCAGAATTTCTGCCCTTCAATAAAAGATACAGTTCCGGTATTGGTTCTGGCATTTTTTTCACATTTTTTCGTCTTTCTCAAAGGAAGGAAATATTTTGTTTCTAATGTAATTTGTTGGATTTGTTTGCCAATATCCTTTTTCAAGCATAAAATACAATAGGATCTGTCTCATTTATTTATTGATGTGTTGAAACAGATCAGTAAATCCAATCACTTAAAATTGTCTATAGGAATTGTCTATAGAAAGTCTATAGGAATGTAGGAATTGGGCAATGTATTTTTTTCCATCTAAATTTCTTAGAAAATAAATAAATAAAAAACCAAAAATTTTTTATATCATAATTTTAAACTAGTGAAAAGTAGTGGTATAATAAAAAATATTTAATTAATTCACAATGCTGCCTCTAATTGGTAGACAGCACTGCTAATCAACTGAATAGGTAGAAATATTTAATTATAAGACGTTTAAAATAAATAAAATCGACCTAATTTAATCTTATACTACCTAAAAAGTACGCTCAGAAATTTTTTTTTTTTTTTGAGAGTTAAAAGTAAAAAGATAAGAATTATTTTAATCCGAATTTTTTTTTAAATGAAATAATTAAAAACACATTTTTTTATTTATTTGGTGATAAATTAAATTATATATAGAAAGGAATGTAAAAGTATAAATAATCTCCAATTATTTTATCAAACACAGGAATATTTCCTTTATTATTCATATTTATATTAAATTAATTTTTGTATATCGATGGATTTTCATCGATGAATTTGATGAAGTCCATCGATTGACTTATATTTTTTTCTCTAATTTTTCAAATAAATCATTCAATTTTTCTATAGGTTCTATATATATATAAAGAGTTTTGGAAATTTTTTTAGAGTATAAATAAATAAAAACCAAATATTTTTTTAAATCCTGATATTAAATTGGTGAATTTGTATTATAAAAAATATTCAATTGATTCACAATGCAACCTCTAATTAGCAGATAGCATGAAAATTCCATAAGCCCCGGGAATTTTAAATTGAAAATTGGTCTTACTTTTCGGACACAATAGTATAGTATATGGTGTTTGTGCGTGTGTAAACCACATCCAATAAACCCAATCGCACCCAATTATAATCCAGCTACATAGCCTGTACGTTACACTTTATATTTAGAAATATAAAGAAACAAAGGTTAATAATAAACCTTATTCCTTTTTAATTTTCTTCCTAAGTTCTTTTATTATTTGTTATTGTCCTCTCAGACTTAAAAAAGTAAATTTTTGAATGGAAAGACTTTCTTTAAATGTCCTTTGTTACAATGTTCAACTAAGAATCAATGAACCACTTGCTATATAAAGCAAAATGATGTAATTGAAACGATCTCTTGTAGCTGAAATTGCAGCAAGGAAAACAAGCTGTTTTTTTTTATATATAAGCACTCTTTGTGAGTAAAGTCCAGACAAAATTGACCCAGAATTTCTGTCCTTCAATAAACGATACAGTTCCGGTATTGGTTCTGGCATTTTTTCACATTTTTCGTCATTCTCAAAGGAAGGAAATATTTTGTTTCTAATGTAATTTGTTGGATTTGTTTGCCAATATCCTTTTTCAAAACAGTTTTTCAAACATAAAATACAATAGGATCTGTCTCATTTATTTATTGATGTGTTGAACAGATCAGTAAATCCAATCACTTAAAATGGTCATAGAAAGTCTATAGGAATGTAGAAATTGGGCAATGTATTTTTTTCCTCTAATTTTTCAAATAAATCTTCTTCTAAATTTTTTTAAATCTTTAAATAAATTTTTTAAATCTTCCTTCGATTTTTCTGTATGTTCTAAAATAAGTATTTCAGAAATTTTTTAGAATATAAATAAATAAAAACCCTATATTTTTTTTTATCATGATTTTAAACTAGTGAATTGGTATTATAAAATATATTCAATTGATTAACTATGTTATTACTAATTAGCAGATACCATTGAGAATCACTTGAATAGGTAGAAATATTTAATTAAAAGAAGTTTAAAGTAAATAAAATCAATTTAATTTAATCTTATTTCAAAATATAATTAAGAAGAATACTAACTAAATAAGTACGTACAGAAAAAAACATAGTTAAAAGTATAAAGATAAATTTTTTAATCTGAATTCTTTTATAATCGAATATAAAAAAAAAAATTTTTTTTATTTATTTGTTTTTATTATCAATTATTTATTATTAATTTTTCTCTATGTTCTAAAAAAGAGTTTTTAAATTTCTTAGTACATAATTAAAAACCAAATATTTTTATCGTTAAAACTAATGAATTAGTATTATAAAAAATATTCAATTGATTCTCAAAGCTAATTAGCAACAAGAAGAATAGGAGCAATAAGAATTAGAAATACTTAATTATAAGAACTTTTAAAATAAATAACATCAACCTAATTTAATCTATTTCAAGGGCAAAGAAGAAATGCACATTTAATTAAAAAAAACTACCTAAATAAGTATATACAGAAAATATATTTTTTTATAATTAAAAGTATAAAGATAAAATATTTTAATCTGTACTCTTTTGGAATCGAATAATTAAAACTTATTTGTTGATAAATTAAATTATATATTGAAATGAATATAAAACATGAACTATCACTAATTATTTTATTAATGTATTTCCTTTATTAAGTTATTTTTATGTCAAATTAATTTTTGTATATCGATGGACTTTCATCGATGAAGTGCATCGATTGACTTACATTTTTTTCCTATAATTTTTAAAATAAATCTTTAAATTTTTAAAATCTTAAAGTTTAAAAAAATTTGGAAAAATTCTAAAATAGATATTAATGTCAAACTGTTTCAGTAAATGATACCAATATATCGTTACAAGTAGCATTGCGCTCAAAATTGCGGTTGTATTTTTGATGTTAGTTTTAAAAGTCATTTGTTTGGTGAAAGATAGAGATGAGTATTTTCCGAGAAGAACAAATTTTATAATTGAGCATTATTTCAAAAAAGGAAAAATTGTTGAAATTGCCTAAAGATACCTTTTTCAAATGCTCGTAAGCCGGACAAGACCACATTTTTCGCTTAACAATCCGGTTTTTTAAGAAAGCCGAAGCTTTGACGAAAAGAAATGTATTGGCTGCCCTTTTGGTTTTAGATTTGAAAAAAAAATAAAACCAGGAATAAGATGTTATGAGAGTGCATTAAAAACACTGAAGAAGTTGTGTCTAAGATCTGTATTGTGATCGTAACGTTCAAGGACTTAAAAGACATGTTCAACTTAAGTTGTAGAGCTACTGTCAGTGGTCCATATCGTTAATTGACACCAGTGGAATAGAGATTCTTGATGGTGTTTACTGATGAAACTTCGTTTCACCTAAGCGAGTATCAGTGATAAAATACACGAGTATGGAGCACAGAAAGCCGCATGTGCTTCATGACAGTCCTCTACATCAAAAATTGTTGTTTGTTGTCTTATGTTCCAGTGCCTATTTTCGTAAATAGTCATGTGTATAACTGTGTATACCGAAATCATCAAGCAGTTTATTGAAGAATATGAATATTTTTGCTGTTTTCAGCAGAATAGAGCAACTTTTCATACTTCTAATGAATAAATATCGTTTTTCGTAGATTTTTTTTTTTATTGTCTGTTTAATTTCAAAAAGATTCTTGCCTCTGCGGTCAACGGATTCATTTCTATGTAGTCACTTTAAAACTGAATACCAAATTATAGAACTAAATGTCGAAAGAAGAACAGCCACTACTCTCACATGATTAAGCATGAAGCACCACAAAAATATGAACATTTCTGTTTATGGAGTTATAAAAATACCAAAATTGGGGCAATTGCCCTGATATCGAGCTTACTCCTCATCATATATTTGATTGCCATGCATTGTCTGGACCATTATTCGGAAGAGGATTTATATTCCGAGCTGGCAATCAACATAGCCAATATTATTCGGGAATACCATGATATTTAATTTCTTGTATTCTTCAGGGAATACAACAATAATACTTAAAATCCTCTGTTATACGAATAATCTCCCTTACATTAATGAATTGAAAGCAAACAAGAATAAACTTCGAGACAATAAACAATAAAAGAATAAACTTCGAGAAAAGTGGCATTGAATTTGAAAAATACATTTGTGCCTGTATTCGCAAAATTAGATAAATTGCATTGAAGTTGAAATAAGTTTTGAAGTTTAAATAAGTTGCGACGAGATTAGACATTTTGAACTTCCATTTTGTTGATATTCAAAGTTTTGACTTGTTTCACAATAATTTCTTTTTAAATTGATTTCATATTTTTAGTTTAAATCTAGTATTTAATGTTATTTCAGTATTTATTTAGTTCATTAACATTTTTTTAACATTTATACTTCATTAAATATTCATTTAGAATTTAGTTCATTTTAGTATTTTTGTAAAAAAATAAGTTTTTCTCAGATTGTGTGACTTTTCGATAAGATTGTAGTAATTTGTAAAAATTTTAATTCTTAATATTATGAAAAAACTTGTAAAGAACAAAATATCAATAAAAATACTGCTGTAAATATTTTTCGTTATATTGTTCTAAATTTTTTTAATGTTTTTCCACATCTTGTTCTCTGAATCTCGAATGAACTTCGAGTTCGAATAGCGGAGGTACCTTGAATGTTTATAGTAGTTCGAATTCCCTTGAAACACTAGGCCACGATCTAACATGACTCTTGTAACACGACAACCATCTAACCCATCTCTCTCTCGAAATCTGCCAGTAGGCAGACGACCTTGGCCCATAGCCCCAATGAAGAAGAAGAAGATCTTGTTGGTTTTTGCTGTTTAATATTGAAAGGAGTAAACTGATAAGTTGCAAAATATCAAAGCCATAAAAAGAAAATTTAGCCCTATATTTGATGTCATCATGCAATAAATTCCAAAATTTGATATGAAATAGAATAAATCAACAAATATATCCGAATCAAACAAATAACAGAATCGAATTTTTACACCTTTGAATAAATATATAACCAAATATACAAATATATATATATATAAATATATCCACTCCAAAAGTTTATTTTCAAGGCATTTATCTAAATGAAATCCAATATCTAAAATATTATTAAATTATTCAAACCTTCTTCAAAGCACTTGAATTGCGATAAGGCAAGGATGGATTCAATTCCAAAAAGTTTGAAAACCAACTTTTATTTCCTGCTATCTCCTTAATTCATTTTAATGCATTCCACTTTAGAAGTTATGGATTTATGAATAAATTAGGATTTTTATTTCTGAATGGTTTCTCAGAATAGGTTAGAGCATTGCAATTCTGATTTATCTTAGTTTTCAAGTAATCCTCTGAGATATAAGCAATTAGATAGTTGAAGTTTTTGGGAAAGACATCTTTTTACGTTCTCCTTATCAATTATAACATGAAATAGTGTTTAAAACAGATTATTATATATTTTAATAAGATATAGAGTCACAGAATAAACAGGATGACTCTTCGTTCATGGTGAAACAGTACATTTTTCTTTTTTAAAGAAAAAGCAATTTATTTTTGCATATTGAGAAATGATTTGATAAATTTGGACAAGAATTTAAAATAAAAACATTTAATTAATTATGATTTAACTAGTCACATTTTTATAATTAGTGAGTTAACAATAAAATATATAGTAATGATCAGTGACTTTATTTTTATCAGAGACTTTATTTCAGAGACTTACTTTTAAAAGTTGCTTTTTCAGAATTCTAATTTGAAAGGAAACGAAATCATGTTAATATATAACATGTATTTATCATATAATATATATAATCAATTATAAGAAGTGAGAAATACTGTGTTAAACAGCAAAATATTTTTATATTTTAATAAGATATAGAGTCACCGAATAGACAGTGTGTTATTTGTTCTTGGTAACAGATAACATTTTTTACTTTAAAGAAGCAGGAATTTACTTTTGTATATCGAAAAATGGTTAAATGGTTAATTTAGATAATAAGAATAAGAATTAAGTTAATTGAATTTTATAAGAAATAAGTTATCTTATAAAAAAAAATAAATAAATTTTTTTCACCTAATTATTTTTTCAAGCTTGGTAATCTAAAAATTGAAATATAGTATAATAATGATCAGAGATCTTTATTAGAAAAAAAGTTGCTGTATGTTATTCTAGTTTGAAAGGAAACGAAATCATGTAAATAATATATATCATGCATTTCTCTTATAATATATATATATACACTGAAGTGACAAAAGTCATGGGATACCTCTTAATATCGTGTCGGCCCTCCTTTCGCCCGGCGAAGTGCAGCAACTCGAAGTGGCATGGACTCAACAAAGTCGTTGGAAGTCTTCTGCAAATATTGAGCCATGCTGTCTCGAAGACGTCCATAATTGTGAAAGCGTTGATGGTGCTGTATTTTGGGCACGAACAGACCTCTCGATGATGTCCCATAAATGCTCGATGGGATTCATGTCGGGCGATCTAGGGGGCCAGATCATTCGTTGGAATCCAGAATGTTCTTCAAACCAATCGCGAACAGTTGTGGCCCGGTGACATGGCGCATTGTCATCCATAAAATCCCATCGTTGTTTGGGTACATGAAGTCCATGAATGGCTGCAAATGATCTCCAAGTAGCTGAACATAAGCATTTCCAGTCAATGTTCGGTCCAGTCGCACCAGAGGACCAAGTCCATGTCATGAAAAAATTCAGCCCATATCATTACGGAGCCACCACCAGCTTGAACAGTGCCTTGCTGACAGTTTGGGTCCATGGCTTCGTGGGGTCTGCGCCACACTCGAACCCTACCATCAGCTCTTACCAACTGAAATCGTGGACTCATCGGACCAGGCCACGGTTTTCCATTCATCTAGGGACCAACCGATATGCTCACGTGCCCACGAGAGTCGCTGCAAGCGATGTCGTTCTGTCAGTAAAGGCACTCGAGTCGGTCTTCTGCTGGAATAGCCCAAGAAAGCCAAATTTCTCCGCACAGTTCTAACAGACAAGTCCCTAGTACGCCCCATATTGATTTCTGCGGTTATTTGACGCAGTGTTGCTTGTCTGTTAGAATTTACGACTCTTTGCAGACGTCGCCGGTCTCGGTCGTTCAGTGCAGGCGGTCGACCACTGCGCTGTCCATGGTGGGAAGTTATGCCTGAAATTTCATACTCTCGGTACACTCTTGACACAGTGGATCTGGGAATGTTGAATTCCCTATCGATTTCCGAAATGGCATGACCCATGCGTCTAGCTCTAACTAACATTCCGCGTTCAAAGTCTGTTAATTCCCGTCGTGCGGTCATCATCACGTCAAAACCTCTTCACATGAATAACTTGAACAGAAATGAAAGCTCTGCGAAAGCTCTGCGCATTTATACCTGTTCTACGCGATGCTACTGCTATCTGAAAATTTGCATATTGTTATCCCATGACTTTTTTGTCACTTCAGTGTATATTTATACTTATATATATATATATATATACACTCAAGAGCCAAAACATTATGACCAAGTTCACATTTTGCAATCAACTCGCCTGGATGACGTGGAACGCACGTGATCTGGTGGAGTGGTATTTTTTAACTGGTATTAAGTGGTGGTATTAATCCATGCCAAGGCTGGTTGAAGCTGTGTTGCTCGCCAAAGGTGGGCCAACTCGTTATCGACAGGTGGCCATAATGTTTCGGCTTGTTAAGTATATATATATATATATATATATATATTTATATATATAATACATATACAATATCTATATAATTCTGTATATGTGTTTGTCACTGAACTCCTAAGCAACTGGATCGATTTTGATGAAATTTTTTTGTTTGTGTTTGCCAAAACATGGAGGATGTTTTTATGCGATCCCTTTTGTTGTAAGCCTCCACCAGATGGTGCTGTGATATATACCGTTCAGCCAATCTCTATGAAAATTGGTGATAATATGTATTCGAGTAAAAGAAAATGAACGTTCTATTTCCTTTATTGTTACTTGCCACCAGATGGTGCTGCAGTATTTCATCTTATATATCGTCCAAACGATATCCATGAAATTAGTATGCACATATATTGGAACATGGAGACAATATCCATGATATGTAACTTTCTATGCATTTTTTTCTGGCAGGAGAACGTATGCTGGGTTCTGCTAGTGTATATATATATATTATATAATTAATATATATATATATATATATTTATATAATTAATAATATAATATATATATATATATATATTCCATATGTATATATATATATAATATATATATATATATATATATATATATAATATTATATATAATATAACTAATAGATATTCTTTATAAATATTTTCAAACATCACTATGTGAAATGAAACTGAATTAAGTTAAGTGTATTTTATAATAAAAGTCATAATAAAAATTTGACTGGTGAAAGATTGGTTTAAGTTATTTTTCTTTAGAATACTACAATATAGCATTGTAGAAAATATACTCTTCAACTAGAATGTTTAAACCTCATACAAAAATACAAACTACAATGTATCAAGATTGAATAGAAATTTTTGATGAAATTTGAAAAAAAAAAAAATATTATCAGAATTGAAAACTTTATTTTGTTGAAATGCTTCATAACTTCATGCTCATGGAATCTTTGTTGGCGGTGGAAAACTAACAAGTGCAAAATAATCAAATATTCTTATAATACAAGCAGAATAATAATTCCTATAAATTGATCTATTCTATCAAAAAAATGTCACGAAGTTGCATAAATGCAGGAATTTTAGAAATAAAATATTTAGAAATATGAAAGAATAAAAAAATACTTTAAACCAGACATTGAAATATAAGTATTAAAACGTGTTTTTTCCTGTATATATTTCTCTTGAAAAATGTTTTACACTAGTATATAAAGTATGACAATGTTATAAATGTTCAAAGTGACACCATATAAGTTAAATGTCAGTTTTTGATACGAATATTTTTATTTGGATTATTATGAAAACCACTCAATAAAGGATGAATAGCGTTATATACTCGTACATAAATATTATAACATTTTTATCTGACAGGAAGAGTTTTGGCATTTCATTCTCATGAAAGAGGAATGCATGTTATTTGATTTGTATATAATAACCCCATCACTCAATTTGACAGCAGACAAACAATATTGTGTAGAGTTATATTACAAGCAATTAGTGTTTTGTATTAATGAGAACAACATGTCACTCGAATCTGATAGCAGATATTCATCATGTGTAATGAGACTCAGGGAATTAGTGAAATGTTTGTGCGACCTTCACAGTTCGAAACAACTACAGATTGAAGTAGAATTATACCATGAGTTGTTGCATTGTGATGAGTGATAGACCACGAGCTGAGAAATGTCTACTCCAATGAGAAGTGAGGGAATCTGACACACCTTTTGTCAGATTGTCTAAAAAGGATATTTTTCCTTTGGGGAAGAAGGGAGAGAATCCTGCGACGAGTCAATCAGAAGTATAATAATGCAAAAAGTATAAAAACGTAAAGAAAACAGACAAATTATTTCTTGTTCTATAATAAAAGTTTTTTGTGGGTGCAATTTTAATTTTCTACTCAAGAATTATTCACACAACGGAAGCTTTGAACATAGGATGTATAATATTACATACATAATTATATAAAATATATATAAATATAAACACACTATTCTTCCACTAGAAATTTGTAACATTTCGTATACTGTAAAAACAATGATTTGAAAATTGTATATTAAAATATTGCATCAATAAGTATTTTAAATTTCAATTTTTCATGAATATTTGAGTCTACTATTAAAATTTAAATTCCTTTGAGATTTAATGGCTGGAGGTATTATATTTTAATGCGGCACTGTATGACTACAAGTCAATCTTTTAAAACTAGCGAATTTCTTAGCATATTCTCAAAATTTCCTGTTTGATAGAATACTTGAAATTGTGGCCGTGGAATATAGGTACATAAGTTTGTGTTATAAGGGTACTTTATGTAATGGGTAAATGATAAGGGTAACGTTTGGAAATGCCTGTCTGGCAGATGCTACTTTTAATGCAAAGAGTACTCCATCATCCTTGTGGAGTAAAAATGAGGTTCCAAAAGATTGTTATTTTTATGTTTTCTTTTAATTTATGATATTTTTAACAAGTAATCATATGTATTAAATTTTTAGATTAATTTTATATATACATAACACATGACATAGTATAAAATTCGTCTAACACCTTCAAAAAAAGTCAATTGTTTATTTTATTACAAATATTTCCTGGAAAACATTGAATAAAATTAGTCTTGAATGTTCAAAGGATCCAATTAATTTTATATAAGGTTAGGGAAAGCAATAAATAGGTAATCCATTTTCATTACCAGTATAAGAATTTTATTTCACAAAATTTATTTGTAAAATGTAAAAGATTATCATTATGTTTACGAAAATTATTTTTAAAATGTAAAAGATTATCATTGTGTTTATGAAAATTATTTTTAAAATGTAAAATATTATCATTGTGTTTATGAAAATTATTTTAAAATATCTTCATTATTAAATATCTTAGAATAAAATACATAAAATAATAAAAAAAAAATTAATAAAAATACTTTAAATTAATACTAAATAAAACAGAGATGACATTTTAATAAATAAATAGTGTAATATTAATAATATTTTCCAAATATTTACTGTTAATAATATGATAATTTGAAAGTATGTATTCTAAATTGAAAAAGTATAATACAACTATGTATCAAGAGTATTTGAGCCTACTACTAAAATTCAAATTCCTTTGAGATTTAATGGATGGAACTATTAGGGTTTTAATGTGGCATTGTATGGCTGCAAGTCAATCATGCTTTCAAATAGCGAATTTCTAAGCATATTCTCAAAATGTCATGTTTTGTAGAATACTAGGACAGTGTGGTCATAGAATATAGGTGTATAAGTTAGTGTTATAAGGGTACTTTTATGTAATGGGTAAATGATAAGGGTAAAGTTTGGAAACGCCTGTCTAACAGATGTTACCTTCAATGCAAAGTCTACTTCATCATCCATGTGAAGTAAAAATGAGGTTCCAAAAGATTGTTATATTTATATCTTTTTTAATTTATCAGATAGTAATTATATATATTAAATTTTTAGATTAAATTTGTATAAAAGCAAGAAAACATATGATAAATTTCAAATTAAATTTCGTCTACCACCTTAAAAATGTCAATTGTTTATTTTATTATAAATATTTTCTTGAAAATTTTGAGTTAAAATTTTTCCTGAACATAGAGAAAATCCAATTAACTATATAAAATAAGGCAATAATAGATAATAAACGCAATAAATAGAAAAATCACTTATATTACAAGTATAAATTTTATTATATTACGAGTATTATTACCATTTATATTACGAGTATATATTTATTTTTAAAATGTAAAAGATTTATCATTTGTGTTTATGAAAATTATTTTAGAATATCTTCATTATTAAGTATATAAGAATGATAACAATACATCAGATAAATACTAAGTAAAACAGAGATGACTTTTAATAAATAAATGTAATATTAATAATATTTTCAAAAATGTACTGTTAATATAATGATAATATTTTGAAAGTATGTATTTTATGTAAATTAAAAAGGAAAACAAGAACAAACTTGATAAATTAAAAAACAAACAAGTATGACTAAATTTTCTTATTTTATTATCCATGGGATTGATCTTATAAATTTTATATAAGTATGCTACAAAAATTTTATGATTCTAAATTCCCAGTTAAAAATTTCAGAATGCAAATATTTGCCATATAATAGAGATTTTTTTATTGATGGAGATATAATGTAGAAAACACGAAACACAAAATATAAAAAGATTTAAATCTTGTATATTTTGTCAAAAATTACATTATGGTATATTTTGATTGGTTGATAAAATTAATACATGATAAATATTGATAAAAATAAATACATCATAAATACATGTTAATTATATATTATAATACTTGGCATATATTTATAGGATTTTTCTTTTTCAAATTAGAATCGTTAAAGAAACGTTTTTCTAATAAAGACAACTAAGCATTATTTATATTTCACTTTTAGTTAATTTAA